>CAJNOL010001852.1:0-52664 GCA_905250125.1 Rotaria sordida | reverse complement strand
AAAGAAGCAAAAAAAAATGAGATAAGAAGTAAAAAATGAAGTTAGAATAAAAATGAGGCCAAGAAGTTTGTTAATGTGAGGTGTTCTTCTATTATTGTATCATTCTTATCACTGCTTTCTTACTATTCTACAAGGTAGAATTTGATCGTGTAAGTCAAGAAGATGAAGAAAAGAAACTTTGAAGAGTTTTGCTTAACATTTCTTACACAAGTCAAGAAAATGAATTCAAAAACGCAAATTTCTTGAGTGTGAGTGTGTGTGTGTGTGTGGGGTGTAGGAGTTGATCCTCTCTTCATCCACACTTACACCCTGCTATTCTATTATCCTTATGAAAACAAATTAAATAATTAATTGAAACCAATATCATGAATTAAAGTAGAGTGAAAAATGTAATGAATCTGAAAAAAAACAGAACATTGTTCGATCTGGTTTAACCTGCAGGCAGCTCTTTGATCTTTAGTTTGGCCTGTTGTCAGCTCTGATCGAGTCTATTTAACCGACAAGAATCTTACTCTCCATGGTTGAGATACATCGGTTGTTAATTGGACTAGTCTATGGTAAATACAAGAGATCGCTCCCACTGACGTCCACATAATGTTAGTTAAGGGTGTGAGTGACGAGAAGATCAACGCTCACATCCACACTCGATTATTGTTTTTAAAAGATTTTTGTTATATTGTTTAGTATATCGTATTTATTTTGTTCGAGTTAAGAAAAGCGTATGGTTGAGCACAAACTTATAATGTTAGTAGAAGGTATTTTTTTATTAGTGCTAACCGTTGTTCTTCTATAGAACCCCATCTAACAAAAAGTTGAATTCAAATTAATCTTCAAACGATAATGTAAATAGTTATATTCAATCGATCAACATGCACTTCTTCAAAACAAAATAATAATTATTCTACTAATAAAAAAATCAAACAATTTACTATGTTTACGTTTTCAAATATCAAAAATGAAATTTATTTTAAATTCTTTTCTGAAACCCATTGGTTACATGAAACTTGTTTTAACTATTTACGTAAATAAAAAGAAAATGCATAGAAGTACAGAGACAAAAAACAAACAATAGGTATTTAAATCATTTAGCAACTATGCATTTTATGTTAATAATGATCAGGAGTCTTTGAATTGCAATGATTTTATTTTATAAGCACTAAATTTAAATAGCTAGCTAAATAAAATAGCTATGGTAATGTTGTAAAAGCGCTATATTTTAAATAACTAAGATGATTTATTTATGTAGCTGAATCTTTATTCGAAAGTATGTCTTTTAAGAAGCTACGATCGCAAGTACATTTTAAAAAAGCGACACTTCACTAAAAGACATGATGACAAGCAACAAATATTATACGCTGACAAAGTGATACAATCATATAAAAAAACCAGAATATTGAATAATTGAATAAACTTTTATTAAAAAATGAATTAAACAAATTCGTCATTTCATTTTTTGTAATATGTGCACAAAATTTCCTTTTTATTAAACCCTCCGTAGATTATTGTTATGATCAACTTTTTTTGTGTTGGAACTATGGTTTGATTCGCTTACAAACACAGAACTACACAAGATTCCATAAATTCAAGCTTTCAAACCATCTAAAAACTTTCACAGTTATCGATGAACCAAAAATTGACTATTATGCTTTTCCAATTCACACATTCATCTATTATCAGCACTGGGTGAATCTTAATATCGATACTTTAAACCACACTTATTGTGATATTTTGGTTTGAGAAACTATTGAGTTTTCGAAGAGTTAAAAAAAATACTTCTATATAGTTCTGTCAGATAATGTCATCTCTTAGAAGCTTATGTATAATTTAGAAATGCAAGGAAATATATTTTAATTATCTCGAAAGATGTATAAAGTAAACATTTCACTATCAAATAAGAATTTCTCATTTTCATAAAATAGGTAGTTCAGATCTTACGAGTATTTCAATCGATCATCATTCAACTATGTGATATGTCTCATTTTTTTTTCAGTTGGAAGAATTGTTCATATTTTTATCATGTTAATAAAAATGTACATAATTTTGTGTCTAAACTGTGTATTATCCGATTATGGAATGTTATTAAAGTATGCCTTGCTCCTGAGCAGTTGCCTCTCATTAATGTTCATACGTACACATCTTTCGGCTCAAGAAAGAAACTTATTTATTCGTTAGTGGAAAAAAAAATGAAATTATAGATACACCAAAAAGATCACAACTAAACAACGAAAAGCAATGAACTAATCTACTTGATGATTTACATTGCTATTTCACGTTCGTTTGGATAGACTGTGCTTTTATTCTGTAAGAAGGTTTATATATAATCATTCGACAATGTTAATAAATACAACAAAGTTATTTATTACTCTCAATCAATTGTTTTGTCTTGTTAATACAAATATGTAGATTAGTAATAATCTCAGTATTAACTTGTGACGTGCCTTGTTTCAACAATTCTATTGCTTTCTCATAGTTTTTTAAAGCATGAATATAGTCTTTTTGATTTAAATAAGTATCACCGATTGCTTTGTATATAGGTACAAGATCTGGATGATTAGATGGTAGATAAGTCAAGCTCGTTTCAAGTGCTAATTGATAATGATCTAAGGCTTTGACATATTTATTATTATATGTATAAATAGCAGCGAGACCATTATGTACACGTGCAAGACGTCGAGGTTGACTACAAACAGTAGAATCTTGTAATAAATCGAGAAGAAATTGTTCAGCACGTTTATATTCTCCCATGTCCATAAATAATTTACCCAAACAATAACCTGGATTAGAATGTATATCTTCATTTCGAGTAGATGCTACAATATGAAGTAATTGTTGATTATTATCATCAATTAATTTTAATTTAACGAACCATATTATCTTTGTATCATTCATAGTTTGTTCAACAGATTCAATACGAAACACAGTACTCATATAAAAACAAATTTCATTTTTGTTCATATCTGTATCTTTGATTAAGGCAAATGGATTTTTTTCATTAAATACTGTCTGATCGATATCTATTTCGAAAAGAATACCTGTCATATTAGGATGCATAGCAAGTCGACGATCAATAAAATCAATAGCAACTTTTTTATTAGTAGTAGCGATAAGAAAATTTGTAAATGCAAGAAAACCACCACAATTATTCTTTATTGTAGTATCAAATTCGATAGATGACATTGTTTTACCACGATATACAATAGAAATTGTTTCCATTAATAATACATTCTCATCATGTAAATGATTAAGTTGTATATTTGCTTGTTTAATAAAAAAACCAAGTTTATAAATAATATCAATTTCATGTGTACGTTGTGCATGATTCAATATTTTTGAAAGAAAACATTGATTTGTTAACCACCAAAGAGCTTTATTTGGACGATAATTTTTTGCAAATTCATCAATTATATTTAATTGTTCATTATTATTCATATAATGTAATCGACAAAAATCGATAAAAACATCTTTAGAACAACTATCAAATTTAACACGAGCAAAAATTTCTTTCATCATTTGTGTAAAAAGAAATGATGCTTGTTGTTTTGTTAATTTTGATGACCATGAAATTTCTTCTAATGATATAGATACAATAGTAATAGATATAAAATCCATTTCACATAATTTTATATTTTCTTGTAATTGTTTATAAAGATTATCAATATTTTGAATAATATCATTTTGATATTTCTCATCATTTCGTTTATAAGAAGGATCGAATATATATAATTTTTCGAGTTGTGATAAATGCTGAAAACGTTCGAATGTTCGATATATTCCAGATATAATAAGAAATATTTTTTCATCTTCAATATCATCAATAAAACTAATACATGCATCAATATTATTAAATGTTTTTACACCATGAACAAGTTTTTGTAATTGTTTTATTTCATTTTCAAATTTATTTGAAGTTTCATCATAAAGCCAAATAATAAGATAATTTTCAAGATGACGTGTTGATTGTGGAATAGTTTTCGTCATTAATAATGGTTCTTCATTATTTAATGAAAAATGTTTAGATATAACATCAGATGTAACATTTTTCGATGATGAACAACCCATTATAAAATGAATATGTAATTTGTAAATAACAAATTTTTTTTCTCTCAAAAAAAAAAAAAAAGAAACCATTCACATCTCTTAGTTAATTGTAAACATTTAAAAAAACATACTATCTGTCATATACTCCATGAACTTCCTATTTCTACTTATCTTTTGCTTTTATTTAGAAGAATAATAAACAGAAATAGCAATATATAAAAACAAAAAGCTGTTAGCACAATCTCTGCGAGATTAAAATGTAAAACATAATGAAACTGCTGATGATGTGAAAGACAGAATTAATCAAAATAAGTTTCACTTTATAAATTCATATTTACTATTAATGCATGTTGATGCTGAAAGGTATTAATTATATTATCTTCCAGTGAGTGTGAAAGAAAAGATAATTATTATACTAATGCTGTAGGAGACTTTGCTCTTGAACTTATGGGTGTGTGAAAGAGAGGGGAGGGACAAATTATTACGCCTTTACTTCAACACTTCTGTCAGATTGTGTTTTATAATAATTATGTGTACCACATATATAATTGATTAGAAGATGATTATTTACGAAATTTATAGTGACGGTGATATGATAAATATTTATTTTTAATATCGATTTTTGTTTCCTTTTCTTGAAATATCGAATCCTTCAACGATTAGAACATTTTATCAAATAGAAGAAAATGAAAAATATTTGTAGAATTCTATGCTATTCCATCAAAAAAAAAAAGTTTACTAAAAAAAGAACGATTAAGAACGCGTTTTTCAAAAAATAAAATATGTTCTAAAGTCATTCTTTTAGAATGTCTTCTTTCACATCAAAAACACATTCTATCAATAATAGAAACGAGTTCACCTTGAGAAATAATGTATTCATTTTTACTAGAAAGATATTCGGATCTGTTCTTTTTTTTATAAACTTTTTTCATAAGATTTAAGCATATCTACATATGAGATGGGATGCTGAAGTTTCATAAATAATAATACTTGTATCTTACATAAAATACAACTTCAGGCATCGCTCTGAAATAAATAGCTAGACTTAATATTTTTAACATATTATCGCTATAAATTAATATTCTTACAAAAGTAATTATATGTTCTGATAGTATATGAAATCCTTTATAACCCTAGATATACATTCGGTGAATTGCACTCATTCGCTAAAATAGAAATGCAAGCATAGCGAAGGCATCCTCCTCGTCACATTCTCCGGAAATGCATTTTTTATTCTTTTGTTTTCAAAATTTATACTACTACAAAAAAAACAAGCTATTACAAAAGTACATATATATTCTGAAAGCACATGAAATTATCTATTATTCAGATACATTTCGCTATCACAAGAAGAATAAATCTGTCGTCAAACCACAAAAGTGCATAGTAAAAAAAACTTGTATCCGGCTTGTCATTTACCAAAAACATTGTTCGAAGTTAAAGAATTTGAAGACATAATATCAACATTATCGGCATACAAATGTCTTTACATAAGAATATTACAGCTAGCTAATACGCTCTTATATCAGAATGAAAATTTACATGTATACATATGTATTAAAATTTATCTTTAGTCTATTCAAAAACCTATCTATATACAATACATCAATAAAGGCTTAAAACTTATAAAATTAACGATTGAATATCTGGAAAAGATGTAACAATAAAAAGTTTGAGTATTTCAAAAGAAAATCGTACAAAAGCATTTAATGACAAATATGAAAACAAACAGAATTCTTATAATTATTAAAGATCAATTGAATACATTATGACCTACTTTTTTTTTCTAATAAAAGCACACACTCAAGTATAAACATGTTTTATAGCAGTTTCACAAATCACTAATGCGAGAATTTTATAAAACATCTTAAAATAAACTTCTTGTTTTTTTTTCAATACTTAAACACATCTATTCAGATTACACATAATACGCTTTTGTTGAGGATAAATCTTATAAAAAAATGTCAATACGGTTTGAACATAGAACTTACGAAAGAATCTATTGTAGCATCATGTTCCTTGGAAAATTGTAAAAACAAATAACAAAATAGAGTTACTCAATTATATAGCATGCAACAGATAATTATTTTCGTAATTGAATTTATTCATGCATGTAATATACTAGAGTAAGCTTCATCAGATCTTCGTATCTAAATTAGGAAAGAGTTGTTTTTTTTTATTATAGTAAACTAGGCGATTTAATGAACAGCTGTTGAAGTTTGGGAAATTTCTAAATGCTATCATAAGTTTTCCTGTTTAATTATTCTGTGCTATGATGCATGCGTAAGAGAAACTCAAGAGGTCTATCATAATCTAGCGATAGCTGAGAAATAGAGAATGTATTAATTACGTCTTCCAGATACATTTGTTTGACATGATCTGTAACGTAAATTGAGTTCCAACTTTCTCGAGCTATGTTATTAAATTCATCAACAATCGTCTTATACACAAAAGTACTCATAATACAATTGAGTAGAGAAAAAAAAATTCAAGAAAAAAATAAAAAGTCTAGGTAGAAATTATAAAGCTGAATAATTAAAACGTTCTTTTTACGTTGTAATATAGCAAATTCTAGGGAAAACAAAAGAAAGGAAACATGTTTTAATCATCATTTCATTATAGAATAATAAAAAAGATAAAAATGTATTTTATTAATCGTTAATAAAAAATAAAATATGCTTGACGAATCACAATATTTAATAAATTAGTTCGATTATTTTCCATTCTAGAAAATTAAAAATCTAGGAAAAACAAATTTTTTTTTGTTTCTTAAATATGCTTCTGCACAAACTTAAAAAAAACAATCTGCATACATCAAAATAAATCTTCTTTCAACGTCTTTTTTTGCAAGATGTATATTCTAGTTATATCTGGCATTCAAATTGATTTCTATAAAAAGAATTTAATTAACTTTCTCTGAAGTCCTTTCTTCCTATCTGTCTAAGTAACAAAAAAAAAAACGCGATCAGTTATTTTGCTTTCTGTCTATTTTGACAGTAGTGTCCTTTATAGTCTTACATGGATATGATAATCTTAGATATAATGTCTAGACTAGATGAAGTCTTCATAGAATTATCAATACCTTGAATTTTTTTTGTCGAAATTATATCGATTGTTTCAAAAAAGAATAATCATTTCAAATAAATTTCGTTAATGAAGAGAAATATATATGTGCATACCTTTTCCAATATATAGACTAGAAAAAAGAATTTAACATATCTATCTTATTTGAAAACTGTTTTTTACTACTTTGACAGTTAAAAATAGATGAATGTCATTCAGTTAAATACTAATATGAATACAAATGAATGAAAAATTAGCCTGTCAGTACTTATCATCTCAAGTAACAGAACATCAGTGAAGTTTTAATGACGTTCTTCTAAATATAAAAGCATTAATCGAATACACAGTAAAAGGATAAAGAAAAAAAAATGTTCCATTAGAAAAACAAAATTAGATAATAAAAAGAAAAAAACATAGACAACGACAAAAATAGTTCAAAATATAATAATGATAAATAACTATATATAAAATATTCATCAACAAGCACAGGTCAATTTAACGTTGTAACATATAAAATATTTATCATTTTGTAAAACAAGAAAGTAATTTACAATTTTGAATAGTTAAATAAAAACCTATCTCTTTGATGTGCTCAATTATTTAGTTTTGATGCTCATACTTCTTAAAAGGATCCATCCCTCTCCTGACCTAAAATTTTCAGTTTTTTTGTTTTTCATTTTTAGTACATAGATCTAAATGTTCTCTATCTAATGAGCACATTTTACAAAAGGTTAAACCATCTTTTTGTATATAAAAAACTCGAAAAAAATCTCAATTTTATGCTAAAAAATGCAACTTTCTTTGCGATTTTTAAACTAAAGGTTGAAGTTTTCTCCCCTTTTCTCCTAGACGATTCGACCGATTAGGCTCAAGCTTTTTCTTCGATCAAATTGGTGTGCGTATTTATTTTTCTCTTAAAATTTTTTGTTCTACTTCTCCAGAGCGTCAGGAACAATATTTTTCAAAGAAAAACAATACACACTCAGATTTGTTCCTAGTTACCACAGAAAAAAATTCAGCACTAAATAATGTAATATGGATGTTTGAAGGGGAGGAGAACTTCAGGTCATTTTTGGCCTTTGACCTCCCAAGATCTTCTGGAAGGAAGCATTTGGGAATTTAGAGTCTATGACAACTTTTATTTTACTCATCAAGATCTATCCACCCTAAAAGTTTTAAAAATTTTCGCCAAGCCGTTCTCGAGACACCTCGGAAAGAAAGGGAATGCTCAATAGCGTAATACAGACAATATGATCCACTTGATTTTTAAAAGTCGACAGAAAGAATTAACAGTATGCCAAATACAATTATTATTCAGATACAAAAAGAAAATGAATTTCGATGAATAAAAAATTAGAGCACCTTATACATCTTTCATTCGTGTTCTTCCTAAATTACTTTAATTATTGTAGAGAATTTTATGATGTATCTTTAAAAAAAAATTCAAATTTTTATGATTTTTCTTTGCTGAGATATTTGTAAAATATCTAATGTTGCAATCATTTTGTCTCACCCAGTATAGTACTATTGCACAAGATTGATAGTTCAGCCACTTTCATATTACACACATATTTTGAAAATATTCAATCATCTTATGAAATTGAGATCATTCATACAATTAATGTTATGTATAAATGAGAATGACTATTGTAAAAAAAATGCATATGTAAGTAAAGTATTCGAAAGAGACTTCGTTAGACAGCAAGAATAAATAACTTGTGTACTTTATTTATAGGTTACACATATTGACGTCATCAATATAGCATCGCTCATTTTAGACAAATAAAAATGGAAATGAGAGAACACTGTGTTAATGTGATCAATCGTCTATCTGTGTATGAGATTTCAATCATTATTTTTTCATCTATCATATTTATTGTTCTTTAATATATGACTAAATTTCATACTAAAAATACTTTTACATAACAACATATAATAAAAATATATAATTCTTTTGTAAATATTTGTAACGAAATACTTCTTCATATTTGCTAGTAACCAGCCATAAGAAAAAAACTTTGTACAGAGTACAACTTTGCGAGTTAGTCCCATTGATCATACACTCTAGTCTGTCATTTTACTTTATTAAGATCTTTGTGCGTTAAACTGATCAATTTTAATAATACCGTATAATGAAATCTGATACGGATTATTTTTTGTCTGTTTTGTTTTCACAGGGAATTTATAAAATATAAAAACTAAATCTTTAGGAGAAACTTCTTTCTCCTTTTCCTGGATTTCTCGGGAACGGTTCAACGAAAAATTATGAAACTTTCAAGGCAGATAGATCTCGATAAGTAGAGCAAAAGTTGTCACGAACTCAAAATTTCCAGATGCTTTCTTCCGAGAGATACGAGGGTCGCAAAGATCAAAAAGTAGTCTGAAATCTCTTCTCCTCGCTGCAAAACTCTATACTTCATTTTTCCGAACTGCAAGTTTTCTATTGACAAGTAGGATCAAATCGAGATGCGTGTTTTTTTTTCCAAAAATATCGTTCCTAGAGCTCAGAGAAGCAAAATACCGAAAGTACGGTTAAAAAACGTGTTATTTTTAATAGTACTAATTTTTTTAAAGCTCCGAATTTCGTAGGAACAACATTTTGAAGAAAAAAAAAACACGCACCCCAATTTGACCAAAGTACTTATAAAAAAAAACTTGAGCTCGATCGGATGTACCGTGTGGAAGAAAAGGGGAAAAGAACTCTGTTGTTTTTGTTCAAAAATTAATTTTGAGAAAAATGCAAAACAAATTTTCCTGTATGCATCAGGACTTTTTTTGCTCCACCTAAAGTGACGGAAACTGACTGTGTTCAGTGCTGTTAGAGTGAATGAAAGTTCTAAATGACAATGAAGAGCCCCCATTTATATGGCATTTGACAGAGGATACTTCGAAGCAATATTGGTGATGAAAAATATTTTGCTTTAACATCCTGAAAGGGGGTTTTCTTAACATATTTCTCAGAAACTGAATATTAAAAAACATTTTGTTTTTGTTCTAGCTTTATCCCTTTTTACTTGCCTTCGATTTATCATACATTCTTCAATGAAATTTCGATAAAAGCTTTTCACATCTGGTTTTTTTTCATAAAATGAGCTATATTCTTTTTTTAATGACCAGGTTTCACCTATCAAGACCGTTAAAAGATGATCTGTATTGTTTCATGAAGGTCGACAATAGTTTGGAGGGGAAGCACATGCTGACAGATTTGTAGACGAGACAATATCTGAAAACATTGAACAAATTTATTGCTTGATTAATGAAGGTTCTTACAATATTTATTAGCATATTCATTGATAAATGATAAAGTATTCAAGATCACTGTTTATCCTATCAGTGTGTTTAGAGAGAGAGAGAGAGATTTTCTTCGAACTTTCTATTCGGTATTAGAATATCACCATCATTCCTTTTGGTATATCTTTAGTATTAAGATTTTGATAACCATACGCATTCTGTTAGGCTATTCTTTCATTTCTATCAGAATGAGATTTAATTCTTTAGTATAAGTCATTAGAAATAATTATTAAGATAGATTGATTCATAGAAATTAACAATATTTTTCCATTACTAAAAAGAAAGAAACACAAATTGAATCGACAAATTTAGAAGTTTATACGAAATTACTTTTCTTTTGCTAAGTCGTCGTGACAGAAAATATCACAAGATGTAAGATATACACAAGTACTATGATGAATATTGTATATCTAATTCATCTACCTAAACTTTGATATTATAGTCAAATAAACAACTTCATTTATTGAAACAGTAATCAGTGAAAGAAAGCTAAATATTAAATTAATGTGCTACATATAAATATGTATTCAAACTTTAAATGAACAAAATTTTCATTCTTGAAATTTGCTATTTCTCTCAATTGAAACTTAGACAAGCTACAGTTATATAAATAAAGTTTTTTTAAATAATTGATTTTATAGGAGCATGTCCACATAGATATAACTCTTCAAAATTCATATTATGATAAATTAATGCATTGCACTCCTTGATCACGTTATTTTATTCCGACTTAGTACTAAAAGAATTGACATAGTATTAAAATTCAACATATTGTACATCCACATCTGTAACAGTAACATCAAAATAAATAAAAATTTTACTTATCTTAATCAAATTATTTATTATTGACATTTTGACATGTAACTTATGTTAAATAGTGACAAGAGAGAATTATTAAGACAAGTTTAGACAAGAAAAATCAAAAGTCAACGGAAGAAAATATTTTCGAAATGCTGATTTTGTCATTACATGAAGGCTGATTGTAGAATTTTCAGAAGAGAGTTAGATCATTTCGAACCTAGAAACAAATACCACAATGCGACTCAACATAGTGAGTTACCCCTACCTAGCTGCTTTTCTAGGTGGTCACAGGTCATTTAGCTGAAATCGAGGGGCTCAGAAGAAAAGTTTTATAACTTTTGAACGAAGCAAGCTAGGAATATCGGCCTTGCATAGATTGAAATAGGAGAATACTTCCTATCGATCAGTTCTGTCAAAAGAAAAATGGCTTCAAATTCTCTTTTTTCGAAAATCTTTATCATAAACTCATCGGATTGATCAATCAATTTTTGATATACTTCAATAGTTCCGAGTCTTTTCTTTTGAATGGTGAAAACCACAGATCTCAATGATGTTCTTATCAAAAGTTATTTGAAAAACAGTGTAGCACATTCTATTTTGGAATGGATAGTTAGCATACTAATGTCCATTTCAGAGATAAATGGCCGTGGGTACTTTTCGAATAACTTTTGATAGGAATGAGATAGAGACCTGCGGTTTTCACCGTTGGAAAGAGCAGATGAAAATGCATCGAACCGTATATAGAAAGATTTTTCTGACGACTTTCCTGAAGGTTTTACGTAAAACTTCTAGAAAAACAGCATGCCTCTCATGATTGCGATATTAATTTATTGACTTTCAGAAGTGCGCTAGAACCGCAAAATGAAGAGCTACAAAAAACTATGGAAAGGCTCTATTCCTAACTACTACCAATACGATATTCTAGCCATTGGAGTGCAATTCACCACCCAGTTTTTCAACAAAATAGTCGAAAAGTGGGGGTTTTTTGTGATATTTCGATAGAAAAATCACTTTTTTAGCGTAGGAGAAAAACGCAATTCTTTGAAAACGTTTGACTAAAACCTTCAGGAAAGTCGTTAGAAAAATCTTTCTATATACGGTTCGATGCATTTTCATCTGCTCTTTCCAACGGTGAAAACCGCAGGTCTTTATCTCGTTCCTATCAAAAGTTATTCGAAAAATACCCACGGCCATTTATCTCTGAAATGGACATTAGAAAATAAAACTATCAATGATTTTGTGACTGAATATAAACTCTGAAGTAAATTGATTGTACGCTAGTAAATTAGATTTCTATTTCGAACACTAGTCTTTCATGAAGATCATATGTATTAATGAACTTAGTGCACAACTGATATTTGATGATAATTAAGTTTGAATTTTGTTTTTTAAATTATTTTCATATACATTTTATTTAAGACTTTATTGTACCTGAGTTTTTAGATAGAATTTTGTTCAATAGTGTTTGATATTTTTACTTCAAATTTCATTCTTTTAGAAAAATGTATTTCTACAAGTAGTATCTATATCATCAATCTATGAAAGTTAGTTTTGATAGACAAAAGTAAATAAACTTTCATTATAGTTAAAAAAAAAAACTACATCTATTTTCTCTTTATCATTTTATACAATCTATTGTTATATGTATTGATCTATGAATTGTATTGCAGATAATCTTATAATTAATATACAGATTCATTTTAATTATTCACTAAATAGATAATAAGACAGAGAATTATATATATATACTTCTTGTTAATAAAAATAAAAATCTTACAATTTTTCGAACATGGTAAGTCAGTCATTTTTTCTAGATATGTGTATTCATATTGTTCATTCATAAGACAACTAACAAGTGTCTTTGGAAGAATATAACTAAAATTTTTTTTAAAAATTTTATTTCTTCTATGATTAAAAACAAAAAACTACCAATAATTTCGTTGATAGAAAATATCACGAATTTCAATCCAAGAACAATTCCATTGAACTTGAGTTGTATTCTCGATTGATTTATTAACAAAGCAAATTTTAACATTGCTTATCTAATAAAAGACTGAATGAAATATTTGTTTGTTTTTTTTTTTCTTAGAATGTATTCATTCTGATTTCATTTATTTTTACCTCATTATCACTAATATTATCAATAACAACAAGAAAAAAATCAATATTATCTTTTTGAAATGGAATTTGATGTGTTTCTGATGAACTAAGTGCTTCTTCGTATGATTTTCCATTAGTAAAATTTATCTTTGACAAAAAAAAAACAACCATGAAATTAAGCAAAAAAAAAACATTTGTCTTACATGAATATAAATTATATTCTGACCATTGAAATTCGATATATCTGTAGTTTTAATAGAAATTGTAAATATATTCGATTCTATATGAAGAAAAAAAATTTGATATTACTATAATTAATATCATTTTAATAGACCTTTATTACGATCAATAACTGGAACGGATATTTTTTGTTCTAAATTTGGTCCAAACCAATGATTGACAAGAAAACTAATCAATAAATTATTTCTAAGATAATTTAATCATATCAATATAACATACAAATATTTTTCATCTGTTAAATTATTGATAATTTCAATACTTTCACAATAATATGGTAATTTATCATGACTATTACATTGAATTTGTAAATGAAATAACTTAGAAAAATAAAAAAAATAATTTGAATTTTGTAGAAAATTGAAAAATCTGTTATACTTGACCAATATCAACAGATTCAAATGATGATAGATAAAATAGATCTTTTGAACCTGATTGAAATAAATTCTTAGTTGTACATTGAATTAAATTTGAATTTGAATTAAGATCAAATGGAATTGTTGAAGCACCATCACCAATCAATGCTAGACGAATATTTGCTTGTAAACAACTACTAATAGTACCCGTACGTATAATAATTGTATAAATCGGAGCTTTGAAAAAAAAAAAAAAACATATTATAAGACAAAATTAATTGTAATCGAATGTTACCAAATTGTGCAGGACCTTCTTTAATAAATATATCAAGTTTTTGATTTCGATTTGAATCAAGCCATCGATTTATTGGAAAACTTTATATGTACAAAATAAAAAATATTCATATGAATTCATTTACAGAATGTTCCAAAAATCCGAACAAAAAAAAACAAACGCAAATATCTCTTTAATAAATTCAAGGTATTGACTTGAAATTTTTTATGATTTTATTGGAAGCTTCTTTAGGTTTTATTCAGTATAGTTTAAATAAAATGTATTTATTTATCAATATTCGAATCTTAATAATTTCATCAATGAATAAATTTGATTCATCCAACGAAAATTGTCAAACAAGTTTTACAAGGAAACGTCACATATAGAATTGATCGAAGTTATCTCTTAACTAGAGCCCGACGTGACCGCCGTGAGTCACGGTCATGGTCATAGCCGTGACCGTCACTGATATTTTTTACTTCTTTCGCAAATGTATTGTTGGCATTCGAGTAAAAAGAACAGAAATACTTAATTTTAAAAGCAGAAATTTATATTTCTATTTTCTTCGACATGAGTCAAAACATATTTTGATTCATACACAAAATATTTTTTAAAAAATCTTTAGGCAAAAATGAATAATATAATTAATTATTCTCTCAAAAATTATTAGAAATAAGAATCTTAGCCATCACAGAGCAAACCGGTGTATTTTTCAGTCTAGAAATCAACCGTAATAGTAAAAGATTTCATTATTTGACATAAAGTCTTTAATTGCTATTTTCGTTCCTCATACATTCGATCAACTCGACGACTTAACTAAACAGACAAAGCTAACAATATTCGGATGAAAAGAGGTCTGAGTATACTGTTCGTGGATCAGCAAGCAAATCAGAAGCACAAATGGTTGATGAATCAAGTAAACTACGACCAGTATTTAGTATAACATCTCTAAGATTAATAAAACCATTTCCTTTCACAGTTTCAAATGGTCTATTATCGTAAATAATAAATTCTGTTAATGCAACTGTAATTTCAATCTTTTAATTTTCGAGGAACATAATTCGATTTGTTCTTAGTTGAATTAAAATATGACGTAATTTTATTTGCATTTAATTCTTTGATTAACAAAGGCTTTTCAGAACGTAACTCAATGTATTTTTGCATACCACCAGTACCCGTAGCTGATCTATATGTAATAAGAGACATACAAGAATCACACATAACATAATCTTGTTTTACATTTTTAAGAAAAATCGAACTAAAGTTGGACCATACTTTCGATACATGATTTTTCTCATTTTCCTTTGAAAACGTAACTGCAACATCTTTGATAGAAATTAGTTTCAACAAACTTTCTTTGGATAATTTATTCATCACGTATTGATTAAGAAAAATTTTTCCTTCAACATTGAAAATATTTTAATTTTTTCTTTTCTTCCACAGTGATATGTTCTGGTCCCAATTCACCAATAGAATTTGTATATCTGACCTCTGCAAACAATATATATATATCGTTAACCGAAAGAGATCGTTAGAAGCTAGAAAAAATCTCCGTGACCGTGACCAAAAAAGTTGGTCACGCCGGGCTCTAGTCGTGACCGTGATGTGACCGTAACCAAAAAAGTTGGTTACACCGGGCTCTACTCTTAACCCTTTAATAAAACTGACATGTAGAAATTGCAAAGTAATGACAGATGAAGAAAGTTGATGAAGTTCAAAGTTCTTGTTTCTAACAAACATTTTTCCTAATATGTGGACTTAAAGAAGTTGTCCGATTCAACGACTTATACTTTCACCGCGTCAAACTAGAAAACGGCGCAGGATACAGAACCTGCAGGATAATATTTGAGTTCCGTATTATTATCTATAGTAGTCAGAAGAGTAGATGTCATACTAGTGATGAGTGTTTCTGTGAAAAGATTATCACCAAGTCAAATTAATAATTCATTCATACGAGTGATTCAAGAAAAGAAGAAAACTTGTTCTTTTCTCGTAGTAAACCCGCTTATATTAATAACACTCTAAATCCTGTGTCTTAATGTTTGTTTTTGTTCATTCTATGGGTGTCAAGTTTATTGTTCATTTCATTCCTGATAAAAAACATGGGATAAGTTCTATTAATATGATTATATTGTAAATGATTTTTCGGTCCAGTTAACAATCAGAATTGGAACAAAAAAGAAAATCTATGCAACATCTTCTTCCCAATTATTTGATACCAGCAGACTTATATGTTTCAATTTTGTAAGATCACTTTGAATAGCGGGCGCAAATAAAATTAATCTGAAACAAAATCATAAAAGTCTCATATTAATTATTAACAAGATATTTTTTTTTTGTGTTTCTATTTCGTTCGAACTTTTGAAATATTCTATACTTGAAAATAAATTTTTCTCCATCGACATTATTTCGTTCAAGTTCAATCCAATTTAATTTCCATCGTATATTATTTCCATCAAGTTTCACATGTGCAAGTGATAACTATTGATGTACAAACAAAAACAAAAACATATGTTTATGAATAAGTATTTGTTTTTATTTACATTTCCAACATCAACTAATTCAAATTTATTTTCATATATATCTTCATTAAGTTTATTTAATGGTATAAATAATGTTTGAGTTAAACCTTGTTCACCTTTAAAATAAATTAATAAAGTATTTGAATTTGATATATTATTATTTTGTTGAATAAATGTTTCAGGTGCTGTTTTCAAACGAAAACGATAGGATTGTAGTAACATCGTTATATTCGTATAATGTAGAGACAAAATAAAATTAATCGATAAAAAATTTAAAAAAATTTTGCGCTTTTTCATTACAAACAAGAGAGATCTTTTTTCCTGTGGAACTTTTGTATAAATCTGATTTCGAAAGCAATTTCAATGAATTCAATTAGAAAATTGCTTTACTTTCAGCTTTTTTTTCTTTCATTAAATCTATTGTATTGTATTATTCGAAGAATTTAATAATTAATGTAGGATAAAATATCTAAGATGATAATTTTTCATGCCTATGCAACACTTTTACTTGTTTCTACGGCGTCATTTCGGTATTAATAAGCGGTATTAAATTAGAAACGAGACATGACATTGCAAATGCACTAAAAGTGTCTTCGGTCATTCGATTCTTCTATGGGTAGACTGTTTAAAAATGATGTATTTTATTCATGATGTATTCAGATAAGATATAAAAGTTTGTATAGATATAGTTAACGATTAAATCTGTATCATTCATTTCTATTCTTGCTTACTCTAGACGGAGCAGAAAGAAAAGAAAGAAAAAAAAACAAATCATATGTGATGATAGTCATAAAACTATTCTTTTTTTTTTCTTCTCCGTCATTCTCGACAATTATAGATGAATTGCGTTTTATGCGTACTTCAACGCACATGTCGCCCTTGCATTTCAAAATTTTGCTTTGTCATTAGTAGTTATATAAGACATTGGAATTTTTGTTATTTTTAAATTCAAATAATATGCTTAAATCGGATGTTTATCTTGTTACTGGTGGTAAATATTCAACATAACAGAAAAATAAATAAACAGTTTCTTTGTTTATTTTTTTTTTCTAGGAGCCGGTTTTATCGGTAGTCATTTGATTGATCATTTACTTGAACTTAATCTTGGTCATGTTATTTTATTAGATAATTTTAATGATTATTATTCACCTCGAATTAAACAACGAAATATTTCTTTACTTGAAGCTCGTTATTCAACTCGTGTACTTGATGGAAGTTTTATTATTGTTCGGGGTAATATTAATGATGAAGAATTATTAAAAATGATTTTTAATAAATATAAAATAACACATATTGCTCATCTTGCTGTTAGTATTACGCTTTTTCTTTTTGTTTTTATTATATTTAAATTAAAACAATATTTTTCCAAAATATTTAGGCACTTGCTGGTGTTCGTTCATCAACATCTCAAATTGGAAAATATATGGAAGTCAATTATGCGGGTACACAACTTTTACTTGATCTTGCTGCTTCACATAAAATTACACAATTTGTTTTTGCTTCAACTTCAAGTGTTTATGGACAGACAGATAAATTACCATTTGTTGAAACAGATTCATGTGCACAACCATTATCACCTTATGCAGCAACAAAACGTGCTGCAGAAATGTTAGCATATGTTTATTATAATATTCATGGACTTAATATAACTATTTTACGTTTATTTAATGTCTATGGTCCACGTGGTCGACCTGACATGATGCCATTTAAATTAATGCGTGCTTGTATTGATCCAACATGTGTTATTGATGTATTTGATGATGGTGAAATGAAACGAGATTGGACTTATATTGATGATGTTATTGATGCATTTATAAATGCACTTGACCAACAATATGGTTATGAAATAATTAATATTGGATGTGGAAATCCAATAAAATTATCAAAATTTATTGAACATATTGAACAATTATCTGGTAAACAAATATCAAAACGTTCAATGAAATCACATAAAACAGAACCTCCAATAACATATTGTGATAATTCAAAAGCACGAAAATTATTAAATTTTGTACCAAAAACAAGTGTATATGAAGGATTAGAAAAAACATGGAATTGGTTTCAAGAAGAATATAATATTAAAAATGATTAATATTAAACTTTATATTTATTATAACTATTTGTTACAAGTTTTTGAACTATACTATAAAACAAAGTGTGTTTTTTTTTTTTGTTGTTTTCGTTTCTTTATTAAAGTATAACATAAATATAGAATTGCATGTGATGAAATGATTTTTATTCATATTTATTTAAATATATATGCTAGCGATCAAATTAATTTTCCCATTTATGTGTATATTTTTTATGGGTGATTTTATGTACTTTTCGTATTTTATATAGTTTGATGACTATTGCTCTCACGACATTTTCTTTACGATGACGAGTCACCGAGACAATATACTCATACTAAATGTATTAGATATCGTTTTGACCATGGCAGCCACTCCTCTCAAGGTAATATGAGTAATATTTATGATATCTACGTACTTTTACAGGTGAAATAGTTTTTTTTTGAGTCATAGTGTACATAGAACAGGAAAAAAGAAGAAATGAATAATATGAAAGTGATTACTAATTTCTTCCAATGTCACAAGTTTGTCTGCGATACCACAGCTATACTGCGGTACCTATACAAATATCGATAGTAGACTACCATTCGGAGAACAACTATCGATATACTACAGTACAATCATAGTCACAGGATAGACGACCGTTTAAATATCAGAGTACCGCTGGGTTTTTTTATCCGATTTGAATTACATCAGCTATTATTCATCAGTATTTTATAGAATCTATATACGATTTTCATGATATAATTCTATTCTCAAGCACAAAATAGTACCACTATATGAGAATTATAATTTATTTGT
The DNA here is from genome assembly GCA_905250125.1 of Rotaria sordida. NCBI lineage: Eukaryota > Metazoa > Rotifera > Eurotatoria > Philodinida > Philodinidae > Rotaria > Rotaria sordida. The sequence goes on along the minus strand of CAJNOL010001852.1, from coordinate 33,112 downwards.
CTTCGGTATTGAGTCATATCTATAGAGATTATAAACTGATGTTAGATTGAGAAAAGTTAATAGCAATACGATGTACAATGAGAAAACTCCATAACGTGTTTTATATCTTTTGAGAGAAGACGAAAAGAAAAGCAAAAACAATGATAGTTTAATGGAACATAATTATTATCACAAACAATAATATCATGATTTTAGATGGCTTCTTGTCAATGACAAATTTACATCGAATATTAACTCTTTTACTACTGACAAAAGATACACATACGTAAAATAGGATGACTTAACATCATGCAGATTTCCGTTTCTTAACGCATGAGTCGTAGTAAAATGATTACGTGACAAGCGCCTGCTGTTTGATGTTTATTTCTGCGCAAATGTGTCACAAAAAAATATGCATTGTAAGCGATTACATCAGTTTTACAGGATGATAAAGCTCATGACGCATATATGCGTCGGGAGTTACTACAAAGTTAAAGAATGATCAAAGAAGAGTTTTGTAATATTTCATCATACACAAAAACTTTTTATAACTTCTAAATTTCGAATAAATTTTTACTTCTCAATTGAATTTACTAAATATATCATTAAAATTTTCTTTTTTTCTTTGTCACGTACAATCTTGGATCTTATAAGCTGTTGAGATGAATACTTCTTTTGTATCTAATGATTCTATTCTCGAACTTGTCCTTGATGCTAAAAATCCGATCATTCACTTTTTTTTACTACGGTGCAAAGCATAGCATTCTTTATCATTTTCTGTTGCAATGATCTCGAGAACGGATTTCACGATACATGGTTAAATTGAAAAGTCAAAAATTCAATTTAAATAATTCAATAGATGAAAATGCATAAGGACTTCAATATCTTCACAAGTCAATAGTGTAGAACTCGTTAAGTCAATTTGAGTTTTCAATTTTTCTTCTTAGTGATTTTAGTTTTCACTTATATGCTGTCTTGAGAGTAAGGATAATGACTAAAATCTTCTAGCAACAATAATGAAAAAATTTGAATAGTTGAAAAATTGTCAAGATTTGTTGAGTTTTCAATTTTTCAAATTGACTTGGTCAACTATGGTCGATAAAAGAACGAATCGAAACCATACATATTGGAATGATGCTTTGGATAATTTCATTTCATCATATGAAATAAATAGAATCATTTATGTATCAATTCAATATCAAATAAAATTAGTAAATACTATAAAACATTTGCATAGAGTGTATGAGCACTGGCATATTAAACATGTCGCTTTTTAATTAATCGTCAAATGAAACTGTAATAGTAATACCCGGTCGGAGTCTGATGATTCATCAAATCAATAGAAAAAAATGCACTGGGGAACAGAGATACTCACAGGGTGAATTTTTACACTCTGCCCTGTTAACAAAAAAAGCAAAAACAAAAGCATATCCTGCTCTGTTCTGCTGCATTAGATGAAGCAGGGCATCCTGTAGGATCTACATGCTTTCTTATTGTGGTTTTTTAATTCAGTTCAACAGCAACAACGTTTATACATTATATCATAGGAAATTGTTGTATTTAAATCCATTTCACAATATAAATAACTAACAGCTTCACTAACAAAAGATATGAATATTACCAAAAATCATATAATATATGCAAGTTTGATCCATAAGTTTTACTATAGATCTTCATTTGAAAAAAATATTCAATAAAAAGTATATAACAGCTACTATCAATCAGAAAAAAATAATAAAAAAATATATAATTTATTTTTTATATAAACCTTTTTCTATTGATCATAATGAATAAAATGTTTTCTATATTTATCTAGTTGAAGATGAGTTCTCCTTTCATTTAAGATCCAACCAGCAGTAGAAAATTCTCTTTCTACATTAGTTGTTATTGCAAAAATAGATAAAATTGAACAACTGATACCGCCCTCGCTAACCTATTTTTGATTTTTGACTCAAACAGATAAAAAAAAAACACTCGTTTTGAAAATGAAAACTCAGAAACTCGATGTTCAAATTTGCAGGATATGAAGATCTCATCCTGTCCTGTGAGCATCTCTGCTTGGAAGGGAAAAATGTAGGGAGACTTTTTGAAGACACTTATTGTTCTCATTCAAAGTAATAAAGATAGATAGACATTTTAGTATCATTTATTTTTGAAACCCAAGTCGCATTTCTAAGATTATCGTTGATGAGTGGCGACAAGAACGTAAAAAAATGACTTATTTGAACTAATAGAAACTTTTCAACGAGAATCTCTCTTCGACATTCTCTTCTGTTGTAACAAGATATAGATGGTGATAAATAGAGCCATCTATATATGTGAGACAATTTTTTAGAAAAAAAATCTTATGTACAGTTTGAAAGAGAATAATTATTCTACATTTACCACTGCTCGAATGATCTAGGGATTCCTGCGAAAACTGCAGATGACGTATTCAAATGTATTTCTTGCTACTGTTTGGCTTCAAACACACTACGTAAATTAAAAGTGAATTTAGTAATGTGATTGATGTAAAATTTAAAACATACTTAATTCATCTTTTTGAGATAATTTAATTTTTAATGCACCAATCTAATTGTACACCGAGTGAACAGTTATATATACATATATATGTTGTGGTCAAAATTAAAATTCAGTCAAAGAAATTAAAATTTTAATTTTGACCAGGCAAATTTTAAATTTTACTGAATTTTAATTTTGACCACAACATATATATATAGACAAATGAATGAAAGTGATGTCGCTCGAATATAATCATTATTTTCAAATAGATACTACACTCATTAAATTCTGTACAGATCATGAGTGTCTAAATCATATCTTAATCAATAAACAGTTATACAAATATTTTATTGGCCGACAGTATATTATATTCTTAAATTTTCACTACAGTGTAGAGGCTAAGGTCAATTTTGATTAATGGAGTAACTATTATAGTGCACTCTAAAAAATGCCATCCATCTTACAAGACGGTGCATCCATCTAAAGTCTATTTTAGACATTAGTTAGACACTAGAAATGTCTCTGTTTTAGACACTTGAGTGTAATAGATACTAAAACGTCTTATGTGTTAAACAATTGAATGCATAGACACTGAAGTGTCTTATTCTTTATTTAACTGTCGCTATTGTGTACAATTTTCATTTCTTTTCTTTCTCATTTGTGATAACTTGTACAAGTGAATTTTCTTAAATTATGTGAAGTCGTCAAGTAAAGTGTTTTTCTACATTACAAGGATTTTTTTTTCTATTCTTTTTTCCTAAACTAATTTTTTAAGTTATGTGCTTTCGGTATCAAAAATATTTCTTTTAAATTAATTTAGGCTAAAAAAGGTGCTGTATGATTCTTTTCTTTTTTTCTAGAACACTATCGTGTTGAACATCTATCATAAAGTTTTTATATTTAATTTCTCATTTGGACATTTACGAAAAAATTCGATAACAAATTCAATCTCACCGAAACTTAAACTTTAATATTTCTCCAAGATGTTGTGGCTAATTTACGAGCTATTTATTCTGAAAATGAATGTACTTCGATATGATCAGTACGTATGAACGAAATATTTTTGATAAAATAATTTTTAATTTTTCTTCTCATCAAATTCTTTTAATTTGTTTTTTACAAAAGTTTAACTTCAATCTTTTGCAAAAATTTAAAAGAATTATTTTCACAAAAATAAAAAAAAACAATTTTTTGTATAAAGTTAAATTTAATAAAAATGAATTTGATGGAAAGAAAAGCTAAAAAATTATTTTATCAAAAATATTTCATTCACACGTATGGATCATATCGAAATACATTCATTTTCAGAATAAATAGCTCGTAAATCAGCTGCAACATCTTGGAAAGACAGATTTAAGATATTTTTGTAACTGGTTCAAATGTTTCAACGAGAATTGAGTAAGACACTCGAGTGTCTAAAAATGTTTATCTGTTGACACTTGAAGTGTCTAAGTTAGCGATAAATCAACCAATCAGAATTAGGTTAAACTGTTCTATATAAGCGGACGAACCGTCGTGTCTATACATTTCATATGTCTTGATTTTTTAGAGTGCTTACAGGTATCTCCTCTTTTCTTCGCCCAAAATTTTTGTTTTGTTTTTCATTTTGTGGTTTTTTTATGACCATTGTAGAGTTTCAAGTAGCATCGATCTACTGAGTATATTTTGGAATGGAATAAATGTCTATAAAGGTTAAAAGAATCTGGCAGAAATCAAATTTACATAATGAAAATAGCTAAAATCGTATAGATTTTTTTTTCTTTTTTCTTCAAATCAAATTTTTAACAGAAAAAGTTCTATTTCACCTCTGTTTCTCCGACATGGTAAGAGGAATCGAGCTGAAATTTTTTTCACATATTCTAATCACTATTTGGAGTGAGTATTTTTTTTTGTCAGGAACTATTGCTATGATGATTTTTGGCAGGTTTTACAAAACTTGCTCTAGTAATACAGACAAGCGTTTTTTAGGGTAGGCTCGGTATTTTGACTTTTTTTTATTGAAATAACAAAAGATAAAAAGATACCCCCACCTCGAACAGTGTCTAATACTTGTAAAAAAAAATTTCAGCTCAATCGAACACACCATCTTGGAGAAACGGAGACGAATACTAGAGGTCATTTTTCACCATTGTCACCGTATTATCTCATAGAAGACAACATCCGAGAATTTTAAGTCTATAACAACTTTTGCTGTACTCATTAAGATCTATCTGTCCTGAAAATTTCAAATTTTTCTAATGAGCCATTCTCAAGAAACTCCAGAAAAGCACGAGGACGGGGTTCCTTAAGACTTTTCGCTATTCTGTATATACTTCCTTTGTTCTGACCGCATATTATAACAATTATTCGCATATATTGTAACACTCTAGTGAAGATCGACGATTTAAAAATAAAATATGTTAAAAAAACGATCAGATAAATATTTAATCGGATGTGATAAGTTCCAGAAAAAAATGACTATATGAATATATCTAATTGAAGCAAAAAAAATTGTTTCTTTTTTTGACATTATGAAACGTTGAGAATAATGGTTTGAATGGAAATAATTCTTTTTTTTTCATTTCATTAAATTTCTTTTGACAATATTTTCAACATAACAAGTTGATAGTAGTGGTTTTTTTATGATTGTGATAAGAATTATCTCAATATATAAAGTGTTTGTCATATTTTTTTTGTCTATTAGTTGGTTTTTTTGACTTTTGCCTTCTATTTATAGAACAAGAATGTGATGTTATTTGATTAATCATAGTATTGATAGTTTATTCTTGTCCTTGTCAAAATTAATTTAGATAAAAATTTAATTAAGTCTTTTCAACTTGTAAATACAAGTAGAAAAAAGTCTTCATTTTTATTCAAAAATAAAGTTATTGAATAAAAATCTATATCTTGTTTTTTTTTCTTGTTCTTGTTTTCTTACATATGTGCACGTGGAAGCGGTGCATCTGTGTCTTATTTATACTTTGATTTAGTTTCTTCATTACTTATCGTAAACAGAAAGAATCACGTCGATTCATTATCGTTTTCTTTCATTCTTCCTGGTGTTTTATTAGTGTGTTGAAAATAGACAGACATTTTTTTTTTTTGTCAACTAGTATTAGTTAGAAGAAAAGAAGTAAACTATTTTAATTTGTTTCTGTTTTAGTCATGTCAAAGTCAAATATAACTTCGTCTGAATGCAAAATTTGTGGAGATTCTGCAAGTTTTTCGCATTATGGTGTCACGGCATGTCAATCATGTAAAATGTTTTTCAAACGAAATGCTGAAAATCGAAAGGTAAGTTAAAATGAAAACTATGTTTTCTCTTTTGTTCTCTAAATTAACTTGTTTTAGGAAACATTGAAATGTCATTTTGATGATCAATGTGAAGTGAATATTAATAATCGTCATGTATGTGCTGCATGTAGATTAGAAAAATGTTTTAAAGTTGGAATGTGTATTGAAATGATTCGATGTCCTCAATCAAGGAACAAGAGAAAAAATACTACATCATCAGCATTAGTTCCAGTGAGAAGTCGACAAAATGAACAATCAATAAAGGTTACATGTTTATATTATTCTAATTCAGTAATCTACTTAAAACTAAGACTATGCGATTACTTAACATACTAATGAAGGAAGGTCTTCAACTGATATCTTAATGAGACTAGTTTATTATGAAAGTTTCAGATTCTCTGATTGCTCCTATCCTAAAATACAGCTATGATATACGCATGTTTTTTACGTCGCTCATATGTACCGATAGATTTCGACGTCCTTATTTCAAAATACGAGCAATCAGAAGATCTGAAACTTTCACAATAAACTAGTTTCATTAAGGAATTCCTCAGAAAACCCAAATATCAAAATTGAGTTTCTATCATAAGAAGATGCAGTGAAGCTTCCTCTTCCAGTATATATATATGATTTTTCGCAAAATGCCCAGAATTTCATAGATTTATCACAGGAAACTTCGACTCTACTATCATGTTTTCGGAGACAATTTTCGTGGTTTTTTTAAAGTTTTTCTATTTTGGAAAAACTGCATTGTTACTTGTATTAGCATTGAATAGAACATATGACAGATGATGTTAACTATCTTCATTTATTATGTACTGAAAAACAGTTCACTGAACTATATTAAAAATATGCAATTGTAATATGATTTTTTTTTCTCTGAATTTGAATGAAAAAATCCATTTCTAAAACTTCTTTAGTATTTTTCTCAAAACATGATTTCCAAGCAAGAAAATTGAAATAACTCCCATCCGATTCAAAGTATAACTAATATTTTTTTTGTTTTCGTATTAAAGGTCTCAATGAGAGTAAACTTTTTTCTCACTAGATTTTTTTTATATTGGATTCCTAGCCTGAGAAAAGTGGAATTTGGTGTTGTGAGAGTCACTTTTTTTTTGTGTTTATTTGAACACCATGTCTATTAAAATGCTCATGAAAAATGAATGGAAGGGAATTTCAAAATTCTATTCGAACAAAAATTGCACATAGAGGTTAGCTTTAATTTTAACTCTGTACGTCTGATAGTAACGAAGTTATAATAATTCTCCTGGAAGCCATATAAACAAGCTGGAAATTCCGTACAGTATAACATATTGGTCTAAAAGTTTTACTATAAGCGTTTCTCACTAGAACAACTCATTCTTGTAAATTTCAACCCAAACAGTCCATTCTAAGAAGTAAATCGATTTTGACGGGAGTCCTTAAGATCTACTCCTATGTAAAGTTACAAATCGAAATTCAAAATTCAATTCTCCTTGTGTTTCTGAAGAGACCTCGGCATTATGCTAAGAAGAAAATACAGTATCTCGGCAACAATAAGCTAACAGCTCGAATTCTTTTCAGAGTATTCATAGCTCATTATGAGCTATATGATGCACATTGTCTGAATTGAATTGCAAATCTTTTCTCGTAAGACTGGTTAGTCTCGCAGTCGAATGTGGTCAGATACCATTAGTAGGTTTTTGTTCGATGTCTACAGTGTCACAACCATTGGATTCATTATTGTTTTCATCAATAAGATTCCCATTGGATTTCTAATAACTGTCCAATCCTATAGAGTACGATCGAATAACGTTCAACTGCGTTTTTTCTTATCATAAGTCTTTACATAACCGAAAAAAATCATTTCGAAAATTCGAAATTTTATTCACAAAAAGAAATTGGAAAAATTTTTGTCAACGTAGTGCGTGAAAATGTTCTTTACGACTATCTAACAGTTTGAAACATCTTGCTTCTATATTAAAACGTATTTAGTTATTAGAATTCTCCTTCTTCGATGTTCAATTAAACATTAAAAGATCAATTGTCTTAGTTTCGATTTTGATTCTGTCGGAAGTGGAAAAAGAATCAGTCGATTTATGTTTAATTCAGTTACATTCAAGATAATGTAACATCTGTCTTTATATCATCATATTAAGAAAAAGAAGAACTATTATTGAATGATTAGAATCAATAGGTATAAATCAAATCGATTTGTATTTTTTAATGATTGTTTTTTTTTTTTATGACTATTAGAAAGTTCGGGAACCGGAATTTTCAGCACGGGAATTTTCAGCACGGAATTTTCAGCACAGGAACATTCAGTACTAGGAATAATAAGCACGTTGAATTTTCAGCACGCGAACGTCCATCATCAAAAACCACACCGCGAGGGTCTTGGTGTGGCTGTAGGTGCCTGTGGGTGTAAGTGAGATAATAAGCGTAGATGTGGGTGTCGTTGCGGGCGGAGCCATAGACGGAGATTTATGTGTTTGTGAGGTTCTGGTGCCGATCTGAGTGTGAATCTAGGTGTGTGTGTGGACGAAAATGAGTAAGAAATACACTCCGCTAACTCACACATAGAGAAGGATGCCCAGTACCAGACCAACACCCATCCGGCACCTGCAGCTACGCTCTTACCTATACCAAGAGCCTCACAGTGTGTTTTTCATGATGGACGTTTGCGTGCTGAAAATTCAACATGCTGATTATTCCTAATGCTGAACGTTTCTGTGCTGAAAATTCCGTGCTGAACGTTCCGTGCTGAAAATTCCCGTGCGGAAAATTCACCAACCCAGAAAGTTCTTATAAATGAAAAAATTCATATGTTATTATTATTGTTAGTCAAAGAAAACCATTTCGATGATGTGATATCGTTTCATCATTAACAAATTGGTTTTTTTTTCTTTCATTTATTACAAAAACAAAGAAATTATCATTTTCATTGTAGCTACCAACATTAAATTTACTTGATCAAGATCGATCATTATTAACTACTGATCAATGGAATCTTCTATCTAATTTAATTCATTCACATGATGAACATAATGCTCTAATATTTGTAAAAAATGTTGTGAATGAGATCAATAGTTTGCATCCAAAATTGCGTTTTAAAATTGATTCAGCAAAAACAGTTGAAATCTCTAAACTTCTTTGTCAAACAGCAGAACCATTTATTCAATCAAATCATCATTTTGCTTCATTACCTCTTCATGATCGTTCGATTATCTTACGTGGTACTGTCTATAATATTAGTTGTCTTGGTGCATCTTTGACAGTCCGTGAATCTGGACTTATTGAAAGTTCAGCTTACCGTCATGGTCTGGAGATCACTTATGGCACTATTCCATATAATCTAAGTTTAAATATGATTTTATCATTGGATCCAGATTTTGATCTCGTTAAATTATCATTATCAATATTTGCTTTTTGTACAAGTGGTTGTATTCTATATGATGAAAATACGTCACCCATACGTTTGACAGATATTCAATTATTCTTAAGTATACAAAATATGTATGCTGAAATTGTATGGAAATATTTACTTTATAAATATTCATTTGAACAATCTGTCATACGTTTTAGTCATCTTGTTTATAGTATGATTGCTGTAGTTACCATTACAGCTCATCTACAAACTGTTAAAAATCATACTGATGTCATTGACACACTCATTGAAAATATTGAACACGGACAAATGAATACTAATGATAACTAAGTGTTTTTCTTTTTTTTTTTTTTTTTTTTTTTAATAACGTAAATAAATGAAAAGAAAATGTATTGAGTAAGAAGAAATTCATCTTGTCGATACATCTATATTTTATCTATAGATAACTTTAAAGTAAATAATTAAACAAGTATCTATAGAATATGAAAAGCATATTATCGTTATAATACATTGAATTCTATGTTTGTTTTTTAATTTATTTTTATGTAAAATGTTGTTCTTAAAAAATATATATCTTACTACAGTATAAGTTGAAAGAAAAGCAAATAGAAAAATTCAAAAAATCAGAATGTTAAGTTTCATATATATACTTTTGAAAGTCATCTTTCATTACAAGGATTGATAAAGGGAATTGATGGAAAACGTTGAAAAGGAAAAATGTCGAAAACTTTTAAAAATGGCCGTAGCAAAAATTCAGTTTCATATTTTAGTTTATAACTTTCGATTTGCAATTCGATTGTCAAAAAAAGCACCCGAATATTTGGAGCTTAATATAATTGACCTAAAAATGAACATATTTCAATGCAACTTGAGGCAGATGCATCTGCGTCGAAACAATCAACAAAAACAACTAAATTAATAAAACATTGTATTTATCATGTATTACAAGAATACATTAATTATTGCGATATTTTTCTTTTTCCATCAAGACCAGATAAAGTACTTTATTTCATAATACAGTTGACCTCAAAAGTTCCACATCACTTTTTTGTTTTGAGTTGTGTATTAAAATTAGACGATATTAACTTAATTCTATAATATGTCTGTATAGTAGAGATCAAGTACTATATATATATACACTTGTTTAATGCAAAAAACTCTTGTATATAAAATACAAAAAAAAAAAACAAACTTCAATGCTATGAAAAAAGACAAAATGAAATTGCTATTATGAGTTTTAGTTAGGTGCGAATAATTCAAAAATCGAGTAAAAGTTTTTGATATTTTTGCATAGTTTGATAGAGCTCGTCGAGCTCTACAAAATTGTCGACATTATAAATGTTTTTCGAATAAAATTGACGAAAATCTCATGTTTTTCATAACTTTTTATGAAAAGAAAATTATCGACTTTTCGTATAAAAAATGCTAGTTTTTTTGTAAAGTTTATCCGAAAAAAATAGTTGTTAATGTAGACAGCTCTATCGAACTGATGTGAAAATATCAAAAAAATATTTTTACTCAATTTTTGAATTATTGGCACCTGACTAAAACTTATAATAGCGATTTTATTTTGTCTTTTTTCATAGCATTGAAATTTGTTTTTTTTTATATTTTATATATGAGGGTTTTTCGCATTAAACAAGTGTCTATATATATAATGTTCAGTGTGTGTGTGTCCGTTACCCTGTGCTGGATCAAAGGTTAATGGTCAAATAAGGCTACAGGAAGACCCCAGGGATATTATATTGAGGTACCCATACATTCTCAAAGGCTATCCTATGGAGTATTCATAGGTCCTCAAGAGCTATCCTATGGGGGTATCCATTGGTCCCTCAAGAGTTATCCTATGACCGTACCCATAGATCCTCAAGGGCTATCCTATACGATACCTACCGATCCTCAAGGACTATCCTATGGGGACATCCATAGATCCTCAAGAGCCATTCTCTCACAGTAACAACAGATCTTCAAGAGCTATCCTATGGAGACACTCATACGTCCCTTAAGAGTCATCCTATCACGGTACACATGGGTCTTCGAGAGCTATCCTATGAGGGTATCAATAGACACTTCGGCACTATTATATTGGGACACTGATAGATCCTCAACGGAGTAAGGCAATAAGGCCGAAGACTGCTTAGACTATAAAAATATGTGCGATATAAGAGTATGAGGCCATAGGACTATCTATCTATGTACATAATATCATGTGTCTACATGTCTGTTACCAGATGAATGGTTAAAGGTCTGGGATCATACGTTAAAGGAGAAAAAAGCTGTGCAGTATGCACGGGTTCTCGCCGGTATATATATAATACTTGGTCTCTAGTATACAAACATATTATGGAATTAAATTAATGCCATTTAATTTTAATACACAACTCAAAATAAAACAGTAGTGCGAGACTTTTGAGTTCGACTGTAGATAATTCGACAGCGTTCTTTAGAAACATGTTTTTACGTATTGGTGGCGTTGTCATAGTGATGAGTTTTGCCATGTCTACTTTTCTATTTCGATCAATGAATCGGTCGAAATGTAAATAATTCGAGTTTCTGATAAGAGCGACATAAAAGGAATTCGTTGTTATCAAGTGTAAATTCTTGTGCGAATAATCGTAGAAATGATTATTCAATTTTTATGAGATATCAGCTTTTTTTTTCGATGATCGTCTTCGTACCGACACAACATTCAGTGCACATTTCTATATAGTTAGTTCTAAATATAGAACATATCAACATGTATTTTTTTTAAAATATTTCGATCGAAATATTCTCATAACTCATAGTGTAATGAATATTTTCTTGATTATTTACATGATTTTATTTTCAAATTAAATTTAAACAGAAGACATGCATACAGATTCATTACTGTTTCTCAAATATAATCATTTTGATTTATCTACATACATACAGACACATACAAAATAAAATAGTAAATTTAAGAAGCACTGAAAGACACCAAGAAATTTTTATGGAAAAAAAAAATTATTATTAATTCATATAAAAACAAAAAACGAAAACGACTAGATTTAATTTTGTTAGTCTTATTTAAAATTCAATGTGTCGTTGATAGAAATAGAGTGAAAAAGTGATTGTGTATATCGTGTCATATTTCATCTGATCACAATGTTTTGTTGTTGTTACGAATTTAACCAATGCTTCCTTTTGATCGATTTGATGATCGTGATCTAAAAACAAATAATAAAATAGAATAAAATAGAATAAAATTATATATTTATCTACTTGATTTGTCCAGCAAGTAATGGATTAAATGCATAAAGCCAATCATAAACATCTTTTTCAACTAATGGTTGAATAAGAAAATTATGATATTTTGAAACAACGGAAAATGTATTTCGAGTATTCTGTAAAAAAAGAAAAACAAGAATAATTCTTTTAAAAAAATTATCAAAATTCAATTCATTACTCTTGTTCCATGCGTTGATTCTTCATCATTAAATTCAATACGTGCTGTTCCTAAATTAATTAATGCACGTATAACTGGATCTTTTTCATGATTATATATAAATGCAAATGGACGTCGTACAATCTAGAAAAATCATTTTTGATTTTTTCAAATTTCATATTTGAAAATATTTTTTATTTTACATACAACAAATTTTTTCATCCAATTTGGTTTTTTTTCTTCAAAAAATTTTAAATAACCACGACGTAATACAACTGGTGATAAATGAATTTCTTCAATTGATAGAATATATTTTAATGAACTACTCGGTACATTCATTAAACTTTCCATTGAACGAGATTTGAGTTTATTTAGTGGTGTCGAATCATGAATGTTATTAATACAATATATAGACGATATTGGACTAGATGAATCCAAATGAGAAAATCTATGATAAAAATAAAATATAATCAGATGAAATTTTAAAAGTTTTTTTTTCATCTAAGACGAAATAAACTCTATCTCGATTTTAATTTGTATTTCATTCTAGGTTTCTTCTATATATTTATTAACTTGGAAGAGTATGTTGATCGAATTTTCAGTATGAATAGAGATTGACCAGTTCTGAATTCAAGGTTCGGCTCAAATGAACTGTTAGTGTCGATGTAGGAGAAGAGAATGGGCAAAGCCACAGACACTCTTTACCTTCGTTCGTTTTTTTCGTGTTTAACTTTTCGATGCTGAACGTTCCATTTTGGGAACGACATTTCAACATCAAAACAAAGATTGTCTATATTTGAAAGTGCTATTCCGAAACATGGAACAAAAATTGTTCGGACAGATTAGTGAACGTGTTCAACACACCTGAACTTGTCGACATGTAAATAGAGTTCGATCGCTAATCATAGAATTTTTTTTTATAATATTGAAAATTTTTAGAAAAATAGAAATTGTCAAAGTACGACTTTTAACCTATTTTTTTTTAGCATTTTAAATTCTCTGTAGTCGATTAATTGAATTGAATTTGATTTAAAAATGAATTCAATATTTCGGGTAGAAGTTTGTTTCAAAGTTAAAAAGTATAACTCTTAAAGTCTATTAATAATTTCTCCATTATGATGACTGTTTTTTATTATAGAACTATTCGCAGTTTAATTCTTTCATTTACTTTGAAAGATCCAAACCACTAAAAGAATTCATAGTATTTGTTGTGTGTATGTGTAATGGTTGTGCACTAATTGAAGATACTGATGAAGATTTCACTAATGAATGAATAGCACGAGTATCATCCAATGAAAGACGACGATCGGTTGTTACCTATTGAATAAATAGATTATTAAATTTTTGTATCAATCTTTCTTTTTACTTCAATTTCGGGCGCAGTCAATTTTGTTATTGCTGGTATTGAAGGTACCATCATTGTTAAACAACGACGAAGTAATTCTTGTTGATGATCATTAAATGAAACATTTGAATCATTTATTGAAGTTTGAATTTTTTCTAATGATATATCATTTGATGATTGTGTAGAATTTTTAAGGCGATCTTTAACTTGTAAAACATGTCTTGTATGTTCAACCTAATTAACAAAAAAAAAAGATGGCTACTCAATCCTTACGAAACACGATTGCTTCATTCTATCTGTTTTACGATGCATGGGTTCACCATCATTTTACTTAATCATCGAGAAATGCAATAAGGAATTATAAATAGACGTTATTGATATACAGCCTTTAATCGTATATTATCAACAATATTCGTCATGGTCTGCAACTAGGGTCTATCGTGGCCTGTGATGATATCGTTCGAGCATCTATCACGGTTAGAGTCCATCTGGGTCGATTCGAGTCCAGAAATTTTTGGACCCGATAGGCTCTTCCCACAAAAGATTAATTAATCAGACTCGGATCCAGTTCCGGATTCAAAAAAACTTTACCGGCCGGGTCTGAAAATTCTTGGACCCAATGGGCTCTAGCCATGGCCTCTCACTAGGATAGGGAACTGTGGATCCTTTCAGACTCGGACCCGATCCGGGTCCAAAGTTTTATTTTTTTTTGTCGGGTCTGAGTCCAAGTTTTGACTTTTTATTGGGCCCGGTTACACGGTTTTGTGGACCCGCTGCTCCACAGATGAGAAATACAACAACAAGAATTAACTGTACGTTGAGGTTTTTTTTCTGAGAGTAGCGAAAAAATAGCTAAAACCTTGATCGTTCACTTGTTCATATACATGAAGGGTGTCAGATATTTATGGAAAAAATCTCGGGTTTGGACCCGATTGGGGTTCGGATCCACAAAAGCGTGGACCCGCAGTTCCCTACACTAGGGTCTGTCATGGCCTGTGACAGTCTCTTCCTCGCGTTGGTCATGGTATGGATAGTGGAGGGTTCAAACTTTTCCTACTTTTATATTGTTTCACAAAATAAAAAAAATATATCGTTTTTTTGTTATTCAATTATTAAACATACACATTCAATTTTATATAATTTTTCTAAATCTTGTTGATGTTCAATAATTAATGAATCACTTCTTGGTCTCCAACCATGTAACATTTCTTCCCCACGAACATAAATTTTTGATGTATCAATAACTTTTCTTTGTCGTCGTTGTAAACCAGGACTTATATTTGAAAAATTTTGTGTTATTATATTTAATGTTGAAGTATGTTTTAATTTTAATTCATAAATAGCAGATATACAATTTGAATGTTCATCATTTGTTAATGAACGTGTTATGGAATTAGATGATAGAAAAAAATTTTTTAATGATGAACGTATACGTGATGTTGAATCACCACTACGTGGATATAAAATAAGACAAAAATCTTTTGTTATTATAGCTGGTTGAATAGAATTTTCTATTTCAATATATGATGATATTGTTAAATAAACTGAATTTCCATTTAATGTACAACGATTAAGTAATAATGAATTATGTAATGATGAATCCCATGCAACTTCAAAATGATAAAATGTTCGTTCATCATGTTGTTTTTGAATATAATGAGATGATATTATATTTAATGAAAGTGTTTGACCATCAGTTTCATCAAATACAGAATTTTGTTGACTACGTATTCGACCTAATTAATAATAAAAATAAAATAATATTTATTTTACTTTTAAATGATTGTTTACATACCAATAACAACATCACGAACATTTTTCCAAATAAGTTCAGTATTTGTTTCATGACATAATGTTATTCCAATACGACGTTGAATACCTTGATGAAGAATAAATCGACCAGAACATGGCATATTATAAGAATGATCAACTGTTACAGCAGCATATCTATATAAATAATTGATGAAGATTATCGATAAAACATAAAAATAAAAATAGAACTTACTCGCCATTTGGTGATAATTCAAAAATTTCATACCAAACAACAAGATCATGAATAGCATGAACTTGATTTATTGTACTAAGAAATAGAATTTTAAAAAAAAGACGATAGAAAATTAAATTCTTCATTTGTTTTAATAACAAGATCATACAAATATAATTTTAATGCAAATTACAAGAAACGATACTCTACAAAATGAGATGTCTCTGAATTCTATACGAAATTTTTTTCACTGAAATACAACACTCCAACTGAAAATTCATAGAAAATAGTAGCAAAAGACTTCAAGACCTTACATAAGATTGCTATATCTCGGAGACGTTTCATTGTGTAGAGCATTGTTTGCTGTATCGTTTTGTGTAGTCTGAGCCAGTTCTAGGTGCTGAAAAAATGAGGACTTGATTTTCTGACGATTCCTAACTTTCGAAATCTAGTAATTATATTTCTTGTTGTATATAGTTGTCACCACTGAAATGACTACTTAATTTCTTTAGGAAAACAATTGATAGTGAACTTCATGAAAAAATTTTAGTAGCCACTGAATATCAAGATTTTATTGAATTCATATAGAAAGAGACCTATTATTCGTTTCAAAAAAGAATAGACTCGATTATTTGCTGAATAACTCGGCAACATTGATAGCTATCAAGCTCGAGTTTTCGTCGGTATGAGTAGGAGTATAAATCTACGCGAGAATCAAAATACTTGAAAAGTTTTCTAGGCGATTCCGGAGATTTTCCAAAAAGTCCCTAGAAAACTTTTCAAGTATTTTGATTTTCAGGTAGACTTGTATCCTCATTCATGCTCTTTCTAATGGCAAAAATCCGAGCTCAATAGTTATCAGTGCTGTCGAGTTATTCAACAAACAATTGAGTCTATTCTTTTTTGAAATGATATCATTTGAATAATCAGAATTGGAAAAGTACTTCTATATAAAATCAATACTTTAAAAACTATACTTCGATCATGAAATCGAATATTCTGTCGACTCTTTTATTTCCTTTCCTAGGCTTCAATCTATCACAGTTGGATATATTTCTTGTGACATTTTGATCAAGGATGCTATTCGAATTTTTCCAGTATGACTCGTGTAAAAAAGAAAAACTGTTAACTGTCAAATCGCTTTTTGCTTGAGACTATCGCTATTCTTTCGGTCTTGAAGGGTAGTGAAAAAGTATATTTAGATTTAGTTTTCTGATCTTCGCTTGCTGAGTTATGAGCGCTTTACTCAAACTCTGTCTTATGAACATAGGAGCGCTGAGAATATGATAATCAAATTTTGAGCTAAAATTTTGTTAATAGATGGTTCTTATATTCATTAGAAATACTTCAAAGTTTGAACTAGAACAAGAACATCTTTATCAAGATATTTGCATTTTAAAGAAATGCTCGTGTTTCAAGACTTTCTAATGATTATCAAGTCCATCTATGGACAACACTTCAATATGGTTCGCAGGAATTCTATACTCTTCACGATCGAAAGTATAGCAATGAGGTCAAGCGAAGAATGTTTTTTCTCTTGTGAGTTACTCGATTAGACGTGAGTAAACATTATTAAATTAATGTATTCACTAACCCGACAGCTGTCATTGGATTTAATGTTTGAGCAGGTATCGGTTTCGAAAAAGCTTTTACTGCTACAGTAGCTTTTGGTGAATTCGTTGTTGTTGTTATTATGCTAAATCAAATAGAAAATTTCATGAAGAAAAAAAAGTCAAAAAAATTCTATTGAATAAATAAAATTTACTTGTGAAGTGTTGGATTTGAATATTCTTGATAATGACCCATTACTTCGAAAACAATTGGTTTTGTACGAAGATAATCAACAAATGAACGAGTAACAATAACACTGAACTAGAAAAATTTTTTACGGAAATTTTATATTTATTTCAAAATTAAATTTCGTTTTCATTTTACATTTTGCATATGAAAAAAACCAAGTGATACACCAGATTTGCCTGGATTTTTAATCGGCTCTGTTGAATATGCTTCATGATGTTGATGAAGAAAATTAAATTGACAAAAAATATCTTCATATTCCAATGGAATTTGTGATGCTTCTAATATTGTTACACGAAATTGATATTCAACACCAAATTGTTGTAAGAATTCATTTGATAGAACATCACTTGTAGTCATTGTTGATATTTCTTCTAATAGTTACACAAAAAAAAAAAGGAAAGTTAAAATTTATACTACTAGCCAAAAGTATTTCATTTCTCGGATCTTAGTCTCTATAAGAGATAAACATCTGATAATTCTTTTGCAGGGTAGTCGATAGACAATGTGCGTCAGCACTCGAACTACTATCCATTTCAAAACAGAAGGCGACTGATTGAGAGTCGAATAACTCGGAAACGGAAGCAGCTATGAAGCTGCGATTTTCACCATTAAACAAGCGCACGTCGGGGCACGTAAATCTATGAAAAAATTTCATTGATCAGTAGTGGACCAATACGAGGAAAGTCCGCTGGATATTTTGAAGGTAGCTTTTAGAACACTTTTTTCGTTGGATTTTGAACTTCAATTAAACCATTCGATAGAAAAAATTGTTCTCTTTCGATCTACACAAAGTTGAGCTCAATAGCTTGCACCATTCGGTAGCTATAAGAATTTTTCTGAGACCTCCGAAATCGGTTAGGTGAAGCAGAATCACCCTTAAAAGAACAACATTATAGGTAATCGATCACGCTGAATTCAGTGATGATGTTTATTTGTTTTTCGAAGTAATTTGAGATCACTATCAAGATTTTCAATATGTGTGTTCTTTAAGCTGAATAGTAGCAAAAACTAGATTTACGAAAACTTTTTTTATAATGGTCTCAGGTTACTTTGAAATGAAAAACAAACATCACCGCTGAATTTAGCGTGGTCGATTACCTATAATCTAATGCTTTTAAGGGTGATTCTGCGCCACCTGACCGATTTTGGAGGTCTCAGGAAAATCCTTATAGCTATCGAGCTCGACTTAGTGTAGATTGAACGAGAACAATTTTTTCTATCGAATGGTTTAATTGAAGTTTAAAATCCAACGAAAAAAGCGTTCTAAAAGCTACCTTCAAAATGTTCAGCGGACTTTCCTCCTATTGGTCCATTACTGACCAATGAAATTTTTCCATAGATTTACGTGCCCTGATATCCGCTTGTTTAATGGTTAGTAGAACGAAGTTTTAACTCTCATAGAGACTAAGATCCCGTGGAGGGGGAAGTACTTTTGGTCAGTGGTGTATACTTACTATTTGGTATAGATGAAGATAAAGAATCATTAGTAGATTTTTGTTGTAGAAGATCATTAAGACCACATTGTGATTGTCCTTCGACATAACGAAGATTAATATCTAAGGAATCACTTGATTTAATTAAATCAATTGAAGATGAACTTTTCAAATCCTAGAGAAAATGAAATGTTTTTTTTTTTTATTTAAATATTAATAAAAATAATAGTTTGTCTGAAAATAGGATTTTTTGAATTTCAAACATTTGATTCATCTGAATGAATTAGTTTAATTAAAAAAAAATATGATTTTCTCATTCACAGAATTGAGATTTGGTTCATCATATTCGAATACTACTTCTATTTACTTGAAAATATGTTGCATCATCGAAAACAATTTTTGTTAATCCATTAGCATTTTTATATGTTTTCATTAATTTAATTTGTTCATTTGTTGTTTCTTCTGTTGATAATGATACTGATGTTTGTAATTGTTGTACCGAAATTTTTAAATAACCCTTTATATCACCTCGTTCAGATACAATAGCAACATTTTGTTCTAACGATAAACCATAAAGAAGATTAGTCAAATAAACAAATGCCCTAAACAAAAAAAAACAATTGTTAAGGCAATCCTTGTGGGATTAAAATGTGAAATAAGGCTCGAAATGGGACTATTTCTCACGTGAGAAAACATAAAAAAATCTGTTTTTTTTTTCAAACATTAAAATTGTCAAAGAGAAAATTCAAATTCCTACTGCAATACTTCTTTTAAATCATATTTTACCTTCCAATTGGTCGAAACCAAGGAAATCGATCATAAAATGGATCTGCTTGAATAGTAGCTGTTGATATAGCATCAGTTGTCAACGAATCCATACTTCGATTAGGTGATGTTGGTGAAATATCAGCTGCATTTGAATACATTTCACGCATTAATTCAAGTCGTTGTCTATATAAAACAAAAAATTCATTATAACTAATTTCATTTCTTTTATTTTATTTTATTACAATATCTATAGAAGGGCAACAACTATTAAAAACACGATGACATGCATTTACAAACCTGGCATTAACCGAAAAATCAAATTTTTCTTTAGATATTGAATATGGAGTTGTATCATCAAAACTTGAATTTTGTGAATCATTTGTCATAACAATATGTTGCGATGAAAAATCGCTCATATCATTATAACTAATTGCACGTGGTATTGAAATTTGTTCACAATTGTATATATGACGCATAATTTCCAGACGAGATCTATATTTTAGTTTGAATTTATCGGAGTGAAAAAAATTTGTTTTTTTTTTTTCTTTGAGATCTTTTATTTTCAGGAAAATATTTTGACTAATTCATCATTCAAATAGAACTTACCGAAATTTTTCTAATGACCAATAATGTACAGCACCATTTTTTAAATCTTGTACTTCAATAGCAACAATTGTATGTTGAGATAATGATGATGATGATGGATATAAATCACTTGGTAATGGAGAATAAAGTGTATCAGTTAAAAGAACAAATTGAAATTGAACACGTTTACGTAATTCAACACTTATAGCATTAGCTTCTTTTAAATAAACACTATTACCCCATAAAAGATCCTAAAATTCGCAAAAAAAAAAACAAATGTTTTTATTTTTTGCAAAAAAATCAAATATACAAAAAAAAAGAAAAAACAATGAAAAATAATACCAATATTCTTATTTCATTAGATTGAATAAATGGAATTATTTTCATGATATGACAAGAAATTTTTTTTTCGATCACACCTTTTTTTTTCTTCTTCTATTGAAGCCCATTGAATTTTCTAATCATGGTTTTACAATCGACTTTTATAAATTCATGTTGTCCTTCTAGCTTATTTATATAAGCCGAATTTTGTATATTTGCATGCTTTTCGGATTATACAATAAGCTTTTTTTTTTTGTTAACAAAAAAAAATGAATTACCCAACTCAGAATAATCAAACTGAAAATATGTTTAATGGATAGCAGCATTGTTTTTTTTTCGGCTATAAAAAAAAAAGTAGTCTACTTCATTAGTAATAAACGATAGAAATTAAAGCCGTCATATTGTAATTCTATAATAAAATTTTGGATGTAGTTAGTGGGAATAGGTTTGATTGATTTCTATTACTAATGACACTAATCGATAGTGTTTAAATTTTTATACCCTTGATCATCATTAACTTCTTCGAAAAAGCAACATATGGTCAATAATCGTATGACAATATTTGAAGAACTACTTTTCTAGTAAAACGTCTCATAAAATCAAGTTTACTTTAATCTAAACTAAGAAAAATTTTGATTATTAAGTAGTTACTGTCATTCATCTATTAACTGAACATATTTACAAAAAACATGCCAATATGAATCATACAATTCTATTTATCTGCACTAACGAGAGAATATCTCTAACCATCGGATGCCATTCCACCTGATATATGAGTTGATCTACGTAAGGCTAAGAATAATTTAAAAAGATTAGAGTTCATGATCTACTGGTTAAGAGTGATGACTGTTTTATCAGAGCAAGACATTTCCGAAAATATCAAAATGAAGAATTTTGTCCTGACATGTTGCTACTGTCCGAAGTGAAATCTCACGTTTGAGATGACACTCTAGTCACTACGTAGGGCTTGTTGAGATCAGAAGAAACCTCAAAGCATTCTTCCCCGGGCTGTACTATCTTGAATTTATAACCGTTACACTAGATTTTTTTATCTTTGGCAAGGTATTTATTTTAAAAAAACCGGACATGTGATTCGGGTCTAAAACTTGTTTATCCAGCTTTTTTCTATAAATATCTTGCCGAAGGTAAAAAATCCAATGTAACAGCCATAATTCCTAAATAGCAGCGCACGAAGAAGAATCCTTCTAAGTTTTTTCTAGTCTCAACAGGTCCTACGTAATGACTGAGGTCTCATCTCAAACGCTAAGTATAACCTCGAGTGATTCCCTCGTTAATCACACAGAGGTCAACTCGTAGTAATAATATCAGATGGAACGGTGTCCAACAGTTGGAAATATTTCCTCATTAGTTATTATCGTCTTTGTTTGTTACCTAACACTAAAATATTACATACTTCTAATCTATAATTCTTTCAATAAATTTTAAAAATCATGTTTTTCATGCAAATACTTATGGATCGACAACAAATAAGGAAATAAAATCATACAATAAACAAAAGACAACGACTTAACTCATGATTTCAATTATCATTGTTACAAAAAATAAAAAAAAAGAAACAATTGATTTTTTTATGTAAATTTTCAAAACAACATCGATAGGAAATAAGACATACATGAATATAAACAGTCAAAAAAAAAAAAAAAGAAAACTTATACCTTGATTAGCCAAATGGGCTGAATACGATTTGAATAATCCTATTCAAGGGGAATGAGTAAAACTATTGTCTCATAAAAGAATTATATTTGAATAAAAGAAATATATTCCAACGAATATCAACAACAACAAAAAAAATAAACAAAACTTACTCGTAATGATGTCATACGATGAAAACGCCATTTTTTCCATGCCCACCAAGCTAATTGATAAGCTTGTTCTGACCAAGAACAATCTAAATTTAAATTGTGTTTAGTTTTAATTATTTAAAACAAAAACTTACAACTACCTGTATCATTATCAGTTTCATTAAGATCTTCTTGAAGTGTATTTTGTTGACATAATGATGGATCAATTAAACCAGATGATGATAAAATAGATGAAAGCATTGATTGACTCATTGATGTTTCCATAACTTGTTTTTGTAATTCAACTATTTTAGATTCATATTCAAGTTTTTGTTTTTGTAAAAGACGATCAACTTCTTCTTTTTCACGTTTAAATGCTTCTTCCATTGTTACGAGTCTTAATAATTAAAAAGAAAATATTTTCTTTAATAAGATAAAAAAAAGAATTTTTTTTACTTTTTTTCCATTTCATGTTTTATATCAACACCTTGTTTTTCTAATAATTCTTGTATTGCACTATTCCAATCAGTTGGTTCTAGATTTTAAAAGAAAAATTTACTATTCAAAAAGAAAAAGAAATTAATCGACATACCACCAGTTGAGTCTGTTTTAGTATTTCTTCGTCGTGCTTGTTCAGGATTAAGAAAACGAAAAACATGAGATTTACCAAATATAACACGAGATCCAGATGTTAATTCAACAGTTGTATCAAAATCAACTTTTTTTCCATTAACATAACACATTGCTGTTTGACTACAAGGTTTTAAATGAACAATATGTTGTGAATTTGTTATTATACAATGTTCAGGTTCAATATGTGAACCAGACAAAACAATATCTTGATGTATAGGTGCATCAGGACGACCGACACTAAAAATTAGAAATGAATTTTATTCATAGATATTAATAACGGACTTTATTATATTATAGATTGACAAAGCTATTGGATTTTCGTCTGAAACTTTGCGCATATAGAGAATTCAACTAGACTAGCTTTCTTAAAAAATTCACAACTTTTCAACAAAGTTTCTCCGAGATATGAAATTTTCAAAAAATTCATTTTTTATGTACTATCCATGCAAAAGGATCTATATCTTGAAAAGACTTTCTTCAAAACCTGTGAATATTTTTTGAGTAGGAAGAAGTTCGCCAATGGCGAAAGTTTTATTGGCGAAGTTCCGAATTCCCTTTTCTTTATTGAAGTTAGTCTAGTTGACTTCTCTATATGCGAAAGATTTCAGATCAAAATTTGAAAACACGAGTTTTTCGAAAATTTGAAACCTCTAGAAAAAAAAATTTGATAACTTAGTCAACTATTACTAAGAACTCAAATTATTTTAGGATTTTTATTAGAACACTCTGTAGTATCAATATGTAAGAAATCATTGAAACCACAAAGGTACAGCTGACAAGATTCCTCTGTTAGCTATTGAAGGCGAAAAAATTTTTCGGCTATTTAAACCGAGTTTGTGGCACTTGTTGCCAAGGAGTACTACTTCAAGTGATTGGCAATGTAGGAGTCAATCTGATCGAGCAAGAAACACATGTTAAAGCTCACTCTAGCTTCACGGCTGCACAGCTTATGAGTTATGTTATCTAAAACAATTTGCAATTGCATATTTGATGAAATTTTACAATATCTTTAATTTAATACGAAACTATCAAATCAGAGAGAGAGAATCACCTCGATCTTAATCAGATATTAAGGAATTATTAGTATGAGTATGATAATCTATTCTCAATACTTCATCTATGAATTTTATGAACATATGAAATCGAATATAGTATGTATTATTTAACTCTTTTGAAATTATCTTTCTCCCGATAGACAATTGATTGTTTATATTCTATTTATTTCAAATTTTTCTTACCGAGTAGTACCATTTTTAATAAAATACATTAAACACTCGGACATTAATGGATCTTCATTAAGATTAACAAGATGTGAAGACTGAAATATAAACAATTATGAATGATCTTATATAGATTAATTATAAATTCCTACATTTTTTGGTGAAAATATTCCTACAGCATTTCCATCATTTTTTGAATAAACACCAAGTTCATGAAAAGCGGCTTCTCTTAAAATAGATAATCATAATTAAAACAATACACATAAATATATATATATGTTTTTTTTCTTTACCGTTCAGCCATAATTTTTTCTGTTTTTTTAAGTTTTTCTTCATATGACATACATAATGAATCCATTAATTTTTGATTTTCTTTTAAACGTTCTAATGCATCTTCACTACTTTGTGATGATGTTGATTTTAGACGTGAATTTTTTGAAATATTTGTTATTGATGAAAATGTACCATCAGGTAATAAATCAATACCAGCTTCATGTTTTAATAATTCTCTTAATTTCATTATTTCTTCTTTTAAATCACGTATAAGTCGAGCATTAGCATCTTCATTAATAACTGCTTTACAAACAATTGCTTTAGCTCGATCAGCATAACGAAGAGTTGAAAGAGTTTCTTCATAATTTATATCAGCTGGAGATATTGCAGCTATCATAGCTGTTTTAGAATTACCACCTATATTAAAAAAAGATAATATATATATTTATTATGACTAATTCTTATTTGATTGATAGTAAAATCATTCAAAAATTTATTCTTTCATTATATCTTTAAAAGATTTACATAATATAGAATAATTCGAAAGTCTTGGCACGAAATATTTGCTCATTTTTTAGTCACTAAGAAGCAATTAGTTAAAGTCAAAAGTAGTTATTTAGAAAAAGAATTATTTGTTATTTCCGAATCTATGTTGAAATTTTCCTTCTATAGTACTTAAGGCATAATGACTCTGACAGATGAAATCTCACAGGAAAGATTTAATTAAGTTTTTACTTCCGTAAGTATATGACCTAGTCACTACACTTAATCATGCATAAGCAATTTGTTTGAAGACGTTTCTCAAATAATCTTTGATTATAAAAATTCATCATCGTTTGTTACCTACTATTATTCGCTGTATTTCTATAGTCAGCCATGTCCAACAAAGCTTGATTGAACTAAATAGTTGTTAATTGTTGTATTGAGTGTTGTAACTGAGATGATGAATTTTTTAATTAAAGATTATTTGAAAAATACTTCTAAAAAATCAATTGTGCGTAACTAAACATGGCTACTAGCTCAAAAGTCAGTTTACCAAAAAAAAAAATTGAATACCTTCACTACGACTCGAGCAAAGGAGCTGATTCTTTTTTTTTATATCGATGATAGAGGCATGTTCAAGGTTTATATTCATAAAGAGATGCCTATAGAGACCCTTTGTTAGACATCACAATTGATCTCAACAAAACAATCTTACTTTTTCAGAGATAGAAAAAAAAACAATATACTTAACAAAGGATCTCTTTAGACATGTCTTTATGAATATAAAGCTTGAGTATGCCTCGATTATTAACAAAAAAACAAAACAACTCGTTTGCTCAAGTCGTAGTGGAGATATTCAATTTTATTTTTTTCGGTAAACTAGCGTTTGAACCACCCCCTGTACTTGCTAGAACAAAAACTTAATTAACTCTTTCCTGTGAGCTTTTATCTGTTAAAATCACTACTTTTGATATGTTCTATGTAAGATGGAACATTCATCAGTAAATTTCATGAAAAAATCTAAAATTATGTCTCTCTAATACAAATAGTAATTTTAATGTAATCCTGATTTTACATAGTTTGTACCTAGGAATAGCTGTGGAATTTGGTGTTAGTCAAAAAATTACTTTTAAAAATATAAAAGTAAATAACACGCTCTGAAGAGTAAACTTCGTTTTACAAAAGTGAGTTATTAAAAATTGTTTCGCATTTTGGATTTGATAGATTTCAATCGAAATACAAAATTGACCAGAATAATTTACTGTACAATGCATTAGTTTGAAACAACCTTATCTCAAAAGGAAATCGGGAAGTGCGAAAAAACTTTATTTTAACAAACTGCTTTTGACTGTAACCAGCGTTATCTTTAAGTGACCGAAAAATGAATGAATATTTTGTGTCAATACTTTCACCCCATAGTTTAGCATATGTCTGTTCAGACACCGACACAACTAATATTCAAGTTTGATGATATCAATTTCGATAGTCAAAGATCATGAAAAGATTCTCCGATATTCTTCAACTATAGCAAATAACTGTATAATGATAAATCTTACCAAGATTTTCTTTTAACAACCATGTTAGTACCGAATCTCGATATGGTATAAAATCTGGTTTTTTTTCTGAACGTGTTTTACGATGTTTTGAACTCTAAAATAAATTCGAAGGATTCTTTTGTTTTTTTCTAATTCAAATAAATTACAAACCATTTCAGCAAGTGCTGCAATTACTTTTCCAAGTGTTGTTAATGATTTATTAATATTTGCACCTTCTTTTAATCTATCACCTGTTGCACCACTTGAATCAGCTCGTTCACTACCAGCTAAATCTACTAATGAAATTTTTGATTGTTTTTCTGCAATTAAATTTGTTATTGAATCATATGTTGATTGAGAAAATAATATTGTAAATACAGCATGTGATCGACTTGATGTTTCATTCATATTTGTTGCAGCAACTGTTCGAGCTTTATTACCTTCATCAATTAATCTTGATATATCATCATAAGATGTAACAAGTAAACGAGATAAATCTTCAACATATGGTCCCATAATAGGATGTTCACGAACACGTAAATTATGTGAACTACCAACACCGGTTGTATGAGATTTTTTTGGTGAAAGTAAATCTCGTACACGTTCACAATAGATTTCCATATATGATACTTCAACTGTATAACGTGGTTTTATATAAGTAGAAGATGAAGGTGATGATGATAATGGTGATGATAAATTTATACGTTCAAATAAATCACCACATAATCTTGGAATAACACCTTGTTGTTCAGGTTCATTTTTACCCATCATTGTATAAGATTTACCAGCACCTGTTTGTCCATAAGCAAATATACAAACATTATATCCTTCAAATGAATGTTCTAACATTTCAATTCCTAAATCTTGATAAACTTGTTCTTGTGTAGCAAATTTTTGATTATTTATATTTTCATCGCATGACCAATATGAATAATCATATTTATAATGTTTAACTGTATCATCAATAGGATTTCGTATAAATGTTGTTTGTTCTTTTGGATCCATTCGAATAATACATTTAGCTTGACGATTTCTTTCACGTGTATTAAATGGTCGTACACGAACGGCCACTTTGACCGACGTCATCTTGTTTTGATGTGATGTCGTACGATCTTAAAAATAAAGAAAATACGATTTTCGAATATAGAAAAAAAAAACAAGATATGAATGACGATGTGATTGAAGATTATTAGTTTTTTTTTTTTGCTCAGAAATGCAAATGAACAAAACGATAGAGAAAAGAAAAATGAGAAGAAGAAAAAAAAAAGATGCAAGAACAAATGGATCATGAGTATGTTCGTTCATCGCTTGTTGACAAGATCTATCAACGTTGTTGACACTCAATAACAGAAAAATGGAGATAGAGGAAGGGAAAAGAAAAACTTTCTCTGATCACAAATATTTCCATATATCAGAGTAACAAATAATTACAAGCTATTTTACTTCGAAGAAAAGAGAGAAAAATATCTCTTCTATATTTAGACATAAGAGAAAAAAAAAGCCAAGCATTTATTTTATTTCTTTAATAAATAAAAAAGAAATTAATATATAAAAGTTTCAAAATGAATAACATAATCATCAATACATTAGATACTACGGATTCATTAATACTAAAACCAGCATGTACATAATTCAGTGACCATGACATTTTAGAAGCATGCATTACTGATTTCATATTAAATATTATGAGAAAATTCAATAAGTCTTATTAAATAAAATATTATTAGACAGATCTACTGTCTTCTCGAATATTTATCTATAAAAATAAAAAATATCGTCTAATCTACTAACTTAATTTAATTATTAAATGAGTTAGTAATCGCTTGATTTGAATTTTTCTATATTCATTTAATCATTTCTAGTGGGAGATGAATTTCCTGGATTATTCTGATCATTTTTTTTTTCTTCCTTATTCAATAGATAATAGATTGTTCTAATCTTTCATGTTGATCCTTCTTTTCATTTACTATGATCAAACAACAAAAGATTAATCTCACAGTGTAAAATATTTGACAATTTATAATGAAAATGAAATTGACAGCGGAAAAGATTTTGCTTGAGAAACATCAATAAAGTAATTCTGTTCATCAAAATAGAGAAAAATGCAAAAAATGATAATAAGCTTTTGTTTTTATCATTCGAAGAAAGACAAGATAATGGAGCTTTTTTTTTTTGGAATATTAAATACAAAGTTTTATAGATTGTGTTCTCTGCATAATTTATTCATTTCCTACTATATCAATTCGAAAAATCAAATGTCATATGAAACAAGACAATAGTCACAAATAAATATAGATTCCAATAAGAACTTAATAATTACTAGTTTTTCAATGATAGGATCTCTGAAAAATAAGTTTTTCAGTTTATAGAATTTACCAATAGGGTAGAATGATAGAGGAAATGATTCTCTACTAAATGAAACATTTTCCGATGTTTTTTGATAAAGACACGTCAACTTTAAGGAAGGTATAAAAAGTCGTAAAATCGATGTATCTCGATCAAAAAAATGTTGTAAAGAGCTGGTAAATATTTTATTTTGTAGGAAATCATTTCCTCTATCATTCTATTCTATTTGCAAATTATAGGAGCTGAAAAACTTATTTTTCAGAGATTCTGTCGTTAGAAAAACTGGTAATTATTAAGTTCTTGTTGAGAAAAAAATTGAAAATAATTCTGGAAGCCACTATATATAATATATGAGTGAAGCTTCAATTTAAATCGAAGTCTGTCTATCTCTATCATCATACGTATTCGTTAGGTGTAATGTTGTGAGACTATCTCAAGTGTAAGCATTTATTTGCTATTAGCAGTAGCGCCAGAATTTTTGATCATGAGCGGGCGTGGATTGAACTCTACAGTGCGACCACAAAAATTTCCCGAGAAGCTTCGTTATATTTTTTCGTGAAACATAGTGAGTGTAAGTTTAAATCGAAGTTTTTGTAATCCTCTCCTTCTAAACCCTAGTAACTGTGGATGACTTAAGAAAACTCAAAAGTCATTAAGTTTAGATTATTTTCTAGAATCATTCTATAAAATCTATGATTCTAACTAGTACAGGTTTTAATATTTAATGCAACGAAAGGATCTTATTGTAAATGTATATGATAGTATTATTGACCTAGTAGAGTTGGATATAGAAAAGTATGAACTAATTCAATTGTAAGTTTAGATAAAACTCAATAATATATGTCAAAGTTCGTCGAGAGAAAAGATTATGCACTCGGAAGCTTATTGAAGTAATTAAATTAATGTGTATAACAAGCTAATATAGCAATTAAATAGACGAAACGATGAATAAAATGCTATTTGCCGCTTCCTATGATGTATTACATACATATTAACATTAGGAAAAAAAGAAATTATGTTTTGAAGATGTATTTGACAATATGAATATAATGATATTAAAGGAATTTAATAGATTATTACGATAATAATTCTAAATGAAAATATTTTCGAAATGATACAATTTCAGAACGTATGTATCAACTAGAAAAAACTGTTATATCATTTTGATTTATTTACATGACAAATTCTTCATAAAAGGAATCGTTCTAACGATGAAAGTCTTCTTATGTTTATTTATTAATATTGAATTACGAAACTTTCACTCACTTATAAATATTTCAATTATTTATTTTTTTGTTTTGATATAATCGTTATATGAAATAAGATAACAATGAATTTGATTGAAAACATAATGAATAATGTTCACACCATATCATTTTTTTTTTAATTTGTGAAAAATAAAATCTACATTCATTTCAGTATGACTCAAAGAATTCATACCATGATAATAATCTATAAAAATAATAATTTTTCTTTTATAAATTGAATTCTCACGAGTCAATATAAGTAATTAAAAAAAGATCTTTTAAATAATTACTACAGATATTTTTAAAAAAAAAGTGATTATAATTTATAAAAGAATAAAATCTGATATGTTTTTTTTTTCTAATAAATATTTGATGACTGAAAACAATTTTTTTTTTTACATAATCGGAATTAGATCTTTTCTGATGCATTGATTGATTTTCTTTGACAGCTGACTAATTACCATGATTGGATAATATTGTCCTCCCATGAAATTTTTTCAATTTAAAATTACTTATTTATTCTTCGAATTTGGATAGAATATCTTTTCTTATAATTTATAATTCAAAAACAAATGATTCATCGAATTCTAAGTGCATTAATGCATTATTCTATCCATAAACAAATGGATATCAGTGTCAGAATAAATCATTGAGATGTATTTTTCTTTGATAATATATTGGAGTTATGTTGATTTAAAAAAAAGAATTTTTTTTACTAGTTTTTATAATTTTATTGAAACTACAGGTCATATTCATTTAGTATTTTTTTTTTCGTAGAGATGATCAGTTATAAAATGATTTTCTCTATTGAATTATAAGAGAAAAAAGAAACTTCACGACAAAATCTTTTATATTCGAGTTTCATCACACAAGTCTCTGCTCTCTGACTATTCTCAATTGAATTTTGCTGTTAAATTTTCTCTAAAAAAATTTATTGACTTGTACTCGTCTCATTGAAACAATAAATATTCCTTAGGGTGTTAATCTAACATCTCGCGAGGGAAGTCTTCCTGTTGATAAATCGTTTTCTCAATCGAGACTACATGCAAATGAGCTATAATGCCATGATCCCTTAGAAACACCAGAAAAACTAATTTTCGAATTTCGACTTGAATCTGAAATAAGAATTTGAAATCTATTGGTTTGTATGAACACATACTATTACCATAGTTGTATCTTGGAATAGGATCAGCAATAATATCTGAAACATTTATAGACAATTATTGGCGTTAAGGCTTCTTGTCTTTATACAAACCTTCAAATCGAAATTCGAAAATTGAATTTTCTAGAAGTGTTTGGTAGGGATCATATATAAGGTTGATATTTACATTCTATATATCACACTTGATACTTACAGTAGAACTTGTATTTCATAAAGATCTTTGAATGACGATGTCAAGACAATTTTTGCTCGTCAAATTGTAAATCGAATTCGAAAAAAAAAATCGTCATTGAAATGAGAATATACGAGAATGATCGAGTTTTAATTATCATTGGACATCACGCACTATTTAAAATTTTGAAAAATAAAAAAACAACTTTATCAATAGAATTCTTGAATCTTTGACGCAAAAAATACTATGACATAATTGTCATTAGACTATGACTAAGAAAAATTAAGTCACCGAGATGATAAAAAAAATAATAAAGTTCAAAATAAAGAATTCATTCACAAAGAAAAGTCTAAGCAACGTACCTACTTTCACAATTCCATCTCTCAACTAAGTACAATCCATTAATATATCCTGTATCGAAGAGTTTAAAATAACACAAAATAGCTTTGAAAAAAAAAACAGAAGTGTTTATCTTACAGATGCGCAATTCTACCTAGAAAAGTCTTACTCAATCTCGGACGATTCATCAACATGAAGGACTTGCTTCTCGATATTGATAAGTGGCGCCCTCGCAACATGTCTGCATTTGTAATTGGTTATTGTTCGATATAGTGACAACGAAAGGAAAAAGCCAAAATGTTTGTTTTTTTTTTTTTTTTTGTATTGAATTCAGCAAATGGAACAGCCACAACAAAGGTTAACACGTCAGACAAAAGAAAATTTATCATCAACATCATCATCTTCTCGTATTCTTGATGCATCAGCACGTGCACGTCGTACACAAAAATTTCTTGAATCACTTGAACAAGATAATTTTCATGATGATCCAACAGAACCATCATCATCATTCGATCCAACATTAACTCAAGAACAAATAGCTAAAAGTCTTAGTAATATATCTGCATTTGGTTATAGTCGTCATTCTAAAGGATTAATTCTTGAATCTGATGAACCAACAACAACAACAACAACATCGAATTCATCAAATAAACGTCGTAAAATACAATTTAAATATGATGTATTTAAAACACGTTTTCGTAAAAATTTACAAACATTATTAGATGAAGAATTAGGTTCTAATGGTGAAAAATCGAATGATGAAAAAAATTATTTTACTATTGTAGCTAAACCATCAAAATATCCATCTATAAAACTTTGTTCTGTATGTGGTTTTTTATCTCAATATACATGTCAAATATGTGGAAATCTTTATTGTTCATTAAAATGTCTTGATATACATAAAGATACACGATGTTTAAAATTTACTGTTTAAATAAAAAATTTATTTTTCTTTCTTGCAGATATAATGTCACATACAATTCTTCTTCTTCAATCAACAAATAAACTTGATTCACGTACTTATTCTGATTATGAATCTGTTGATGATTGTCTTGATGGTAATATATTGAATAATTTTTTTTTTAAATTTAAATTTAATTTTATTAGGAATATGTAAAGTATTTGAAGAACATTTAA
>CAJNOL010001851.1:14296-43408 GCA_905250125.1 Rotaria sordida | reverse complement strand
TCTCACTTTTTCTTCGCGGAGAACACTCGCCTCCTCTATAAAATAAACTAGAAATATATCGATTAAGGTTATAAAACTAGCTGCCTTCCGCTGTTAACAATAAAGTCTATAAAGTATTCGATCATAAAAAAACATAAAGAAATGTATTTGGGAACTACAAATTTTGGAAAAAAATTTTAATTTGTATTACGCCTTTTAGAAAAAGCGTATGTACGATGTATTATAAAATTTATTTTCTGATAGTAAACTCTGATAAATTCCTTTTTTCAATCATATAAACATGGCCAAGTGTTACATTCATTAGCAGTATAAAAAAAACAATAATAATAAAAAGGAAGTACGTTTTATAACCATTGGGCATCATTATTTTTATTACTTTCTCGTTCTATTTTGTTGCCATTTTCTATCGCAACGTCGGCTTGAGCCGCGTATGGTGAAGGATTTTATAAACAGTATGTAAAGATTGGAAGCGAAAAGGATAAAAAAAAGGAAAGGAACATTTATGTGCTTCAAAGGTAACAAAAATTTTTTAAGTATGAAAACTAAAGAAAATAAAGTTGAATAAGAAAAAAAACACAATGGATACAAGAAATCGACTACATATCATTTGGCAGAATGAAACACAATCAATTTCAGACTACTATACTAAATCTAAGTTCAATCATTTAATACATAAATATTGCAAACAATGTTGATGACATTATACTATCACACGATAAGCATAAATGCATTGATGAAATACATGATATCAGCCAACAACAAAATAAAACGACTAAAATATTGCTTATTATTTTGACTTATTTATCCCTAGAAGATACTGTGAATTCAGCATTTCTACAATTGATAGAAGATTTAATTGAAGTTAATTCTATTTATTTATTCTGTTTTAATACAACAGCAAATTTGATAAAATTTCCAGAATGTACAAAAATACGTGGTTATCATAAAAGCTTAGAGCTGCTGCCCGCAACGGCTACCGAAGAATCAGCATCAATAACAAATCACACAATGGATCAGCAGCTAGAGCGACAGTGAGAACATCATTTGACATCCGAAGATTTTATTTTTAACTCATTATTCCGCTTAAATATCAGTGCATCATCGTCGTTGTCAGTTGCTCGCGAAGACGCAAAACACCAGGAAGCTGACTTTATGTATGCAGAAATGTTAAGAGCTAGCTTGACTCAAATTGGTTCAATCGAAAATGAAATACTAGACTATTGTTGTCAAAAGTCTGCAGACAATGAGCGACAGTTAGTATATATCGAAGAATTCAAAGATTATTATGATCTGCACAATGTTACTTTCTGGTATACACATGATACATTTCTCTATTGTCTTTTAAATATTGCACTCAGAGAGCAACATATTGATACACTCTATGCATTAAGATACTTTATTAAACATTTATATGAAGAGCTAATGAAATTGCATCGCTTGTCAGTCAGTGATAGAGAAAACACAACAGTTTCAAATATGAAAAACCGTATATCGAGGACAATTAATTAACAATGATGAATTCGAACGAAAAATCCATTTTAATATTGATGGATTCTTATCTGTTAATACGTTCTTCTCAACAATTAAAAGAAAAGAATTGACTGCATTTTTTATTGACAGGACACAGATAATAGCAGTATAAGTGGTGCAGAAGCCGAAACAAAACATATTCGATTTCAAATTGAAATCGACAAAACTGTAAATAAATTTCCTTATGTAAATATAACAGAGAGAAGTGCCTTCAGTGATGATGAAGGTGAAATGTTATTTACAATGGATGCTGTATTTCGCATTATATCAGTCAACGAGATGGATAACGAACAATGGAATGTAGTTTTAAAGCTAACTAGTAAGGAAGACGAAGAATTGTGTAAATTAACTATACCTATGAAGGACGATATAATTCGACCTATTCCACTGATAAGTTTAGTAAAATTGATGGTGCAACTGCACGTTATAAGAAAGCTGAACAGTTCGATCTATTGTCACTTACTGATACTATAGTCAGTCAAGATGCCGGATGTGTAGCTGTTGTTTATGATAATCTTGGCTTTTATTGCAAAATAATGGAACAGATGGATAAAGGTGTCAATTGCTTTCAATTATCTCTTGATTTGAAGTTAAAATATTTAATAGAGACTCGCACTACTCCACTAATTGCTATGACGTATAATAATTTAGGAGGTAGTGATCCGTTTGAAAAATATGTAGTTTTAAAGGAAAAGAAATTGTATTAGTGTGTTCTAATTTAATATAATTCTTAAATGTATCCATTTACTTTGCACAAAAAGAGTATGAGCTTGCAGCGATTATGTACAGAAATGTGGCACGAATCTATCTCACTGATCCAAATAAGAGTCAGATTTCTCTTTCAATTTGCTATAATAACATTGCAAGCATCTGCAAAGAACTTGAACATTGCGAAGATGCTCTATTAATGTGTGAAAAATCCCTCGTAATTCGACTATCAGTGCTTTCCAGTACCCATCCAATGATTGCAACTTCCTATAATAATATTGCACAAGTCTACTATGTATAAGGAAAGGACGATAGAGTATCTGAATATTAGAACAAAGCATTAGCCATTCAGCAAAATTCTCTTCCTTCGGATCATTCTCTATTAGGTAGGACCTATCAAAGTGTTGCTATAGTATTATATGAGCATGGTCTAATTGAGTAATGGTTAGAATACTCAACGCAATCGCACAAAATTCAATTGGCGAATTTACCAACTGACTATCCAAAACTTATTGACGAAAATGAATGGATTGCCAAAGCAGAACAACATCTACGTTCTGTTAAACTACTTAGGGTTATCCCAAAGTAGTGCCCCAGATACTTTTTTTTCTTATAGAAAGCTTGAAAAAATTTTCTTTTTCTTTTTTATGAACAGATACATCGTATTTTCGCTCTATTTTTCTACGCATGTGAAACATTGTAATATAGCGTCATCCATCGATAATGAAAAATCCGGCAAGTACGATCAATAGTCTTCATCCATCGACGAACATTTTCACGTCGGAAAAACTCTCATTGCATTATTTCGAAGTTGTTAAAATAACTTGTACTGGAACTTTTACCAAAAGCATTATGTAATACGTCGAGTTGTTTGTCCATGATGTTGTTTTGTTTTTGATACTTCAATGTCCCTTGTTTGAGTTTCATCGTGTCAGGCGATAATTTTTCTTCGTCCAAATCAATATGATTAGCAAAGTGAACTGCAGTTTTCGTTCAACATTCCTCTTTTTCGTATGCCTTTAGCACTTCTATTCAAAATGAATGACAACATTTCTACACGCTTCGAAAATCTTGAATAGTTCATTTAACACAGATTCGATCGAAACTACTTTCACATCTAAACCATCTTATGCTTGGTTTTCATGGCTCATGGGCTCCAGCTTTCTCGAACATACATGATTTTATCTTATGTGCATTCTCCGACAAGAATCCATCAGAAACAGTAAATGGGCTGCATCGGCTTCTCTTCATATTTTGATAAATGCCTCACATTCTGAATTGTTCAATGTGGACACCTATTCTGCTGTTGTCATCTCATGTTCGAATCTCGTTCGTGTTAGATTGTTTGGCAGACTTCAGCGTATTAATCCTGTACAAAATCAACTCTTCTCATCATCAACTCAATTATCTTTGTCTACATTGACGAAAAATCGATCAATTCTATTCTCATTCAACTACTCATCGATTATAGCTGATGTTCTTCATCAACATGTACTCACTCTGTGTTGCTTGAATTGTTCCACGTTTGAGATTTGGAACAAAATGTAATTTTTTGACGGGCATTTAGAATATCCATGAATTTTTTTAGGATGATCAGTTATGACTTTGAAAGAGACAATGTACTATGGATGGAACGGGGTAACGTTATGGGAAACTCAAGTATCATCTCTTATACTGATTATATGAAGCATCAGAGATCACACTACAAATAAGTAAAATAATGTATTTTGTCGAGGAACATATTCTGCATCTGTTGAGACGTCTTCCAGCTCGAACCGTGTAAGAGAAAATGGCAAAATGCAATCAGAAACGAAAGAAGCAGAAAAAAAAACCTATTTTCGAGGAGGATCTCAGAACAATGAATCATGTAGTCTACGGCAGTTTCTATAGACTCAATAGAAAGAGCTAATATTTTGTGTTTCGAAGTTTCGCACTACGAACTATGGTTTGAGATAATTAAATCGAAAATCTAACATTTACCTCCAGCCAACTTGGTCGGTACTCCTGCGAACCATCTCATAAGAGGAATGTCGCCACTGCTTCGACAAATGTCAAGGATCAACTTCTTCGATCGAATCGTTGATCAACGAGCTTCTACTTGAATTGTTCAAGTTTCTCGATGGTAGTACAGCTGAGCGTCTTTAATGGTCCTGAACGGGTATTTGTTTTTCTTCACTACACACCAGTCATCGGATACCGAGCATTCTTTTTCTTCTTTCATCACACTAGCCCCTTTCATGTTCTCTTTCTTCTGTTATGTTGTTTGTTTGCTCTCTGCCTAACGTGGATCATTTTGCAAAAATAAACTAGAAGAAAGAGAAACGTACTAAAAAGTGGTGACAGTGGTGGGATTCGAACCCACGCCTTTTACGACTGGTGCCTAAAACCAGCGCCTTAGACCACTCGGCCACACTGCCAGTAGTAACATAACCGGGAATTTATCATTTTTGACGACGAGCTTCAACACGAAAGTTTCGCGATAAAAAGTAAATCTGAACGTAGTCCTTTCTGTTCATGCTTTCATGAGATTTTTATTTCAAAAGACCTTCATATTTGACGTAATTGTACTTAGGTGACATATTATGCGTTATATGAGTTTCCAGGAAACTCATTTATTTTTCCGACACTGATCAATTTTCGGAAATTGAATTCAGTTTCCGTTGAAGGTGTCCATGGACAAAATAGCCATAATGGCTGTAATGGACATAATGGGTGTGGGTGTGGGTGGGTTGGGTGACAGTTATACATTCACACCCCACACCCACACCCTACACCCATCCACCACACACCCACACCCACACCCACACCCGAGAACACTATCCCCTTGTGACATTATCTATCGAATCTGAACACTATAATTTGAATTTGATTTTCAATTATTTATACAATAATTTATTATATTTGTTATAAATATCCCATTTTATATATTTATTATTAGTAGAAAAAGCAAGAACAAAGCTGCTGCATATTGTGCACTTGATCCAACGAAACGCAAATTTTGGAGTCAACACATAGATATGAAAAAGACGTTTATCAGTGCACGTTTTTCTTACTTTAAATATCATTATCTCTTAACGCACACACTTCAGTAAGCGAACGTTGAAAACATGAATGTGAAAGTGAGTTGCTGTCTCTCATTTTGATTATAATGCGAACGTATTTTTTGTGTTTTTGTATAAGTTCATTGTTCTACTTGTCCTTATCGCTGTGGTCACTGGTGATTTTTCATTCGAATGGGATAAGTTCAAACGTGACTACGACAAACACTATCGATCAGCTAATGAAGAAGCCGAACGCAGACAAATCTTTATTGAAAATGTCAATCGAATGTATTCTTACCAGCGAACTCATCCCGAGGCATCATTCACAATGGCAATCAATAGTTTGGCTGATCGACGCATTCAGGTACTACCCTGATTCAAATATTATTGATGAGAAACTAGGGTAAATTGCAGGAACTCGTACGTAAACCGAAAATTCAATTTGAACCCCGTTCAATATCGATCGAAAGTTCCATTCAAGTTAAGAACTTCCCCGATGCGCTCGATTGGCGCACGAAAGGCGTCATCTCTCCTGTGCATAATCAAGGCTTCTTAACAGATGTCGTCGCCATTGTGAGTACAGGTAAGCATTTGTACAACGACAACTAATTAACTGCAATGTTTGTCAATTGTTCAACAGAAACCATAGAGACCTTTGCTGCCATTCGTACCAAGGAACTCGTAGAGGGCAGTATTGCACGAATAGATGACTGTTGTCCACAACCGCTTGATCCTTTTGACTGTATAAAGAACCTGGGTGGCATTTGTCGTAAAACTGACTATCCAACAACTCTTGGAGTATGCAAACCAAACCAATGCAACCCGTTTGCTACTGTATGTATATGAAACTGCAACACTTATATTTTTCAAACATAGAAAGGTTCAATCTTGAGATTTAGCTCAAACTGAAGCGAAGCGATCTTTTGGTATGTTTTGAGAAAGACATACCCATGGTACATGTTCTGATACAGTGAAAAAGGGTTTTTTGAGTCTCGTGAAGCCGAAAAGAATTGGAACGAGGTTTCTCAGAAAATCAGGCTATTTTTGTAACTTTGAAAATTTTAACCATTTTCAGGTAAAGTAGTGTTCTCAAGATATAAACGGAAATGCATAGTAAACTTCGCTAGATGTGAAAATTTCTTAAGAATTTTTCTTTAATTGAAAATAGTCCATGTATTTTCAAATTAGAAGTGACAGCCTGAGCTTTTGGGTAAGTTTTGCTCGATCATTTTGAGTCCTTGCAAGTTCGACTATTGTACGTTCAGTTGCCTCAGATCATTGATCACCAGTTGATTGGTATGAGAAAAGTTTTATTTATGCTGCTTATAGTTTGATACAATCAATAGACTAAATGAGGGAGATGAAAATACAATGTTGGCGTGGATTCAAAACTCTACTCTTTATGCCGAAGTAGACGCCAGTAAATTCGCAACGTACGAGAAAGGTGTGTCAAAG
Source organism: Rotaria sordida (assembly GCA_905250125.1). NCBI lineage: Eukaryota > Metazoa > Rotifera > Eurotatoria > Philodinida > Philodinidae > Rotaria > Rotaria sordida. Next base: position 36,674 of record CAJNOL010001851.1, on the reverse strand, counting down.
TATATTGTACCATTCTTAATACTTATTCTTTTCTTTTCAGGGGTGTATGACGATCCCACATGCTCGCAAACAGAAGTTGATCATGTGGTAAATAGCAATGGGCATTTCCATTTTGAATGTTTAGTCTAGCTACTTCCTTTTAGCTTCAGATTGTTGGCTACGGTACGGAAGATAGTAAACCGTTTTGGCTGTGTAAAAATAGCTGGGGTGAGTACTGATTCGCAGTGAATTTATCTGAATTATTCGTCCATATATTAGGCGTGAATTGGGGCGAGCAAGGCTACATTCGTATTGTGCGTGGCAAGAATATGTGTGGTATTGCCAAAGTAGTTGTACAAGTAGCAGATACAATAACTACACACATGCCCACATATAGTACCACACAACATTCGTCCACGTCTATATCAACTCCAAGCAGTGCTGCACGACAATATACCACTTGTCAATTTCCTTTGATGTTCTTCATTTTTCTTGTTTTCCAATTCAACGTAATAGATTACTACATTAGATGTTGAACTAGAAGAATAGAAGGGTGCTCCACTTGACATAATTCCTGTGAACTAATTTTTATTCAATTGTCAATGATGGCTGTGAATGTGGATGTGAGCCTTCTGTCCACCCAAAGTCTACATCTACACTCTCACCCCGAATTTTTCATAATTTATTTCTGCATTTAATACTTTTTTCTAAATGTAACTTGATCATCTCTACTTTTTCCCTATAAAAATATCGAACTATGACTTGCACTTAAGTGAACATGAAATGAAAGAAAATAATAATTCTGTTGATCATTTTGACGGTGTGAGTGTCTGGAGGTGCGTGTCGATATGGATGTGGAGTCTGGATGGAGAGAAAGCTTACGTCGACATCAACACTCTAAAAACTATTGAAGCATAAGTTATCGTATTTTTTCATCTTGAGGATGAATGTGAATACGAGACACTATGACTACGACTTTGATCCTGCTCAGAAGTTCTCATCAAATGATTTCCATTTCATAACTCTATGATAGTTGAATACAACAGAGCAGCTTATCCTTCTCTTGTAGGGGATCTTTTGGGATCAAGAACTTGAGAAGGTAAAAACTTTATTCTTTAAATTTTGAATCGGAACAGTCAATATTCCAAAACCTACTCTCAAACACCTGTATTTCGGGTATAAGAGGCACTTTTCACATGATGGCCAATCTTCAAAATAGCATCAGTCGATGAAGAATTCAATTGTTCACCTAATCCAATTGGTTAGAGACTCAACCCAAAATGATAGAGCGAATGCAGACAAAAAAAAGTCGAATGTGGCGCTAACTTGACTTACGTCACTCTGACAGCGTACTATAGGGGCAGTCTTTTTTTCTCTCGATGTTAACAGAACAGAAAAGGAAAGAAAAACTACAATCATCGTGGTTGTCATTTGCTTAGACAGATTGATAATATTGCAATAACGTATTCACTATTCAAGGATACATTAGAAAAATGTCGATGAAGGTTGCCTTCACAACGGAGATGAATGGTGTTGAAAAGATTTTTTGTGCACACGGTAGTTGGATAACCATTGCACATATTGCTCATTTGACTGGCGACCCTTCAACACTGACTCAAAACGTTCCTCAAGTTCTTCAATGTTTACTCAAACGACATCCTCGCATGCGCTCACGTATTCGGGTCGAAAATAATCGATATCTACTTGAAACATTCGAATACGACAATGGACAGCTACCCATCGACTCATTCTTTTCAATTGTTCAAACAACGAACGAATCTTGGCAAGAAATTGTCGAAAATCGATGTAACAAAAATCCGTATTCGAATAATGGTACAATCATTTTTCCACTGTTTCATTTCATGTTTTTCTCCAATGTTCAACACCATGTATCATCCAAGAATAATCTCTTTCATTTGATTCTCTACACAAATCATTGTGTATCCGATGGTCGAAGTGGATATATACTTATCAATGATTTTTTGACTTTGGCCACTTCGTCAAGTTTGCACGAATTTTCAGAACCGCTCAATACAGAAATACTACCATTTATTGGTCAACTCATACCCCGCCCATATGGTTCTCTCTATCATATTATATCATTCATTGGCAAACATAATTTGAAACGAAGCCTTCGCAATTTAAGACAATCACGTGTTCCGGTCAAATCAATTCCTCTTACCGACTGTGAACAAACAACATTTCATATTCAACGACATAAAATTAGATTTTTATTTTCATCAAGTTCATGTAATCTCTATTTGGATTTACATGAACAATGTCGTTTACACGAAGTTACATTACATGGTCCATTGGTCAGCTGTTTTCTACTTGCTATTCATCATTGTTTTCCACTTGATGACAACAATCAATTAGTTCCATTTGAGATCGAGATGGAGTTTGATATGCGTTTACGTCTTCCCCAATCAACTCTGACATCCTCGTCTGTGGGCTTCTTTGTTGGAGACAGCAATTTTTCTCTTGATCGATCATTATCAATTCATTCTACTCGATTTTGGTCACTAGCACGTCTATGTATGATAACAACTCAAAAACAATTAAAGCGAAACGGTGTTCCTCTATCGATGAATATCTTTTGTGATATGATGCGAGATGAACGTCTATTTAATCAGATTACCCGACTTTTTCCTGAAGGACGCATGTCAGAATTCATCTTTTCAAATATTGGTAAATATCCATTTTCGTGTGACTATAATCAAGGTCAAATACATCTACATGGCATGCATGTCATTAATAACGGAAGTGTTTATCATTCGTCATCAACGTTGTATATCACTTGTGTCGGTGATAATCAACTAGACTTTTCTTTAGCACACGAAATGGAGAATGAAGAGAAAGCAAAAGAATTTCTCGACTTTTACATACATTTAATCGAAACATGTGCCAATCGACAACGTTGCCAGACTGAAACAACTATAGATCAACTACTTGCAATGATTAAGTAATACTAAACATGCACTGTACAACCTTTTTTTGCTTGTTTTGTTCATCGATATCGAAACTCTTGATTTCTTTCTTCACCATCGATGCTCATATTATTATTGCACTTTAAATGTAAAAACGAACAAGAATACTAGATACGAGGGTGTGGGTGTGGATGTGAGTAATTCTCGAATTTATACTCCGAGACTCACACCCACACACTCACACTCAAGTAACATTTTAATCAAAATCATGCAATGAATTTGATCTAAATGTTACTTTTAATCAATGGATTTGAAAAAACATCAAAGAATATGTCCGCTTCTTCATCAGAAATGCCATTTTTTCATTTTGTTTGACAGAAAATCCAATAAAGTCATGGAATTTTTTGATTTTTTAAGGCACGAGGGATTGTGTGTTCCACGTACAACTAAATATAATATTTATGCTTAAGACAGTCAAAAAGTTCTGTCATTTTGAAAAAGTGATTGATAAGAAAAGACATTCCAATCGTCTGTTTATAGCAAAAGTTCAAGGTAGTTGCCGTGATGTTTGATACAAAGTTTCATTATGCCAATCAAATGTTAAGATATCTTTTTATATTCGCCAACAGATTTCAAATTTGGCGCCCTGGTTATTACTTCATTTTCACTTGTTAATTAACTTCTGAAAAATTTAGAGAAGTTTCAATCAAATACACTCATTTCTATGGAATCATTATTAGTGTTAAGACTTGGATACACTACCATAAGATTAAATCAAAACAACAATAAAATTCATGGTTGACAGTCAGAAAAAGACTTCAAAGATGCGTCAATAAGGCCTGAACAGTAAAAATAACTATGTTTACCGTCATTTTAATGATAAATAGACCATTACTTGCCAGCAGGGTTCTTACGAAGCAACTAACAATGCTATCTATAGCCGTATAGATTCGTAAGGCCGTAGATGAAAAAAAATTATTGAATAAAAATTTCATCAACATGAATTTCTATGAACAACATGTGAAAGATATTCTTCTTATTTTCTTTAAAGAAGCAAAAAAACGGAAATATGGCGCATCTGTGATACTTGTCTAGAGTTGGCCTTTCAGACTTTTAGTTATTCAGTTATCTTGATAACAAAGTATATATAAATCCGAATGTAAATATTTTAAGTGACTAATAATCGAGACGCTCAATTTGAGACCTATTGGCGAGTACAAAAAGTCATCTTAACATTTAATTGAAATAATGAAACTTTATGTGTATCCATACGAATCAATAAGGATAATAAAGAATTTTCGCTGTCGAATTTTGAAAATTTCTAGAAGTTCATGAATCACAGGCATGCCAAAATGTTCTGTCATAGCAGAGAAATCAAATTAGCTGTAATATAAAATTAATAAGCATAGTAAAGTTATGTTTATTTTTTTATAATTCATTAAACCATAAAAAATAAGCTTAACTTTCCTATGTTCAATACTTTTATATCACAGCTAATTTAACCTATGTCCTATGACAGAACATTTTGATCGGTCTGTGATATATTTTCGACCGGTTGTCATTTGATAGAAAATCTATTGTTTACTCTATTTGAAATCATGCTAGTATCTTCCCCTAGAAAAATATTATTTCCAATCCTGTACATAGAATCTAACTATTGTTAATGTATTTTTTCATTGTATTTGTCACAGTTAGAATTTTAATAAGAATTTGTAAGTTACTACGGAATAGCATTTATGGTCATTTGAATAGTTTTATGTTTAAGAATTGTATTTAATTATAAAAAATAAACAATGAAATGATTATACATGAATTAAACTTTTTGTTTTTAAATAAAGATTTAACATTTGTAGAATATTCTATTTTTGATAATTATTCTTCAAATATTTTGTACTAATTCATTATAGATATAATAGAAATTCTAAATGTAAAAGAATTAATTGAAATGTTCATTGATTAGAAATGAATATTTGAAGATGTAGATTATTTTGATGTTTTTAATTCAATTAATAAAAATCTGCAATATATTTTATCTTAAAAATGTTTTTTTTTTCAATAAAACAATAAATAATATTGTTTTAGAACACATATTCGAACTAGAATGTATGAGAACTAACAGATGTTTATTGTTTATCTCTTTTGAATAAAAACCAAAAAAAAAAATCAATTGTTTTAGTTGAATAAAAAACAAAATTAGAAGAAGAAATAAAAATGATTTGTCTTATTTTTGTTTTATTAATTTCAACTGTTGTATCAAGTTCAATATATCGACCAGTTGTTCTTATGCATGGTATATCATCAACAGCTGCTGGTATGGAAGAATTAGCTGGTTGGATTCGAACATCTTTTCCTGGTATTTATGTTATATCAGTTGAAATAGGTAATGGTAAAGAAGATTCATTTTTATTACCAATTGATAAACAAGTTGAACAATTTTGTGAAATTGTTTATAGTGATACACATCTTCGTCAAGGTTTTAATATAGTTGGATATTCTCAAGGAAGTATTATTGTACGTGGTGCAATTGAAAGATGTTCATTACCTGTTTATAATTTAATAACATTAAGTGGTATTCATCAAGGTATTTTTGGTATACCATATCTTTTACAACTTCCTGAAGAATTTCGTGAATTAATTACTAAATATGCATATGAAAATCCAGTACAAAATGCAATTAGTGCAGCAAATTATTGGCGTGATCCAAATCAATTAAATAGATATATATCTGATTGTCATTTTCTTCCAGATATAAATAATGAACGTGGAATACCAAATCAAATATATCGTCAAAATATGATTAAATTAAATGCTTTCGTTATGACTTATTCTGATATTGATCAAGTTGTTACGCCGAAAGAATCAGGTTTATTTATGGGTTATCAACCAAATTCATTTAATATTGAAACATGGAATAATTCAAGACAATTTAAAGAAGATCTTATTGGATTAAGAACATTATGGGAACAAGGAAAATTATTTACTTTTACTTCTCATGTACGTCATCAAGATGTTACACATGCACCTAATAAAGATTTTATTATGAAAAATATTTTACCTTTTTTTAACAATACACTTTCATAAAATTCTATGTTTAACTTTTTAAATTAATCTTTATTAGAAATAAAAAACATTCTCTATGCCATACATTATAATCTATATCTATTGTTGAAAATCTATCACATAATAAAATGAAGTGAGTGAATGAGTTCTATCGAAAATGAAACAAAAAACATCGGTAGACTCTGTTTTACGTGTAAAATTCGAAAAATCTTTTCCAATATTCAATACAAATTTTATATTATTCAACTTATCAACGATGCGAGAGATGTTAAGAGAGAGTTCATGAGATGATCAAGACAGTAGATTTTATAGTCAAAATTAACATATACTTTTTTTAATCTATATCAATCGATTTCTCACATCAAACTGAGATTATGAATAAATTTTTAGAATTCTGCGATTTAATTTGATGGAATTATAGGTGTGTTGAAATATGAAGAACTCTGAAAAAACCGAAAAAAGTCATCTCCGTCATTCGTTCTTTGTTCATTCCGTTAGAGTAACGTCTCATTCGAAAGAGTTCGTAAAATTGAACAAAAACGTCTCGTATAGCTTTCTCAAAAAGTCCACTCTTGATATTGAAAAACTAGTTTTTTTCAAAAGGACAAAAATTTTAAAGGACAGCTTTTAAAGAAATATTGCTTTCGATAGCTCTCGAAATCGACTACGCATCTTTGGTGTCAAAATTCTCCCAACCATCTTACTCGAACATTAATGAAAGAAACTATTTCTTTCAGCAGAAAAAAATTTTCGAGCAGTTTGCGTTAGTTTGGTACTATCGTTGGAAAAAGGAAAGAACATATCGTTCTTCATCTCATATTCGAGTATAATCTGATCTTCTTTGTATCATCAGAACTACTTATGAACAAAAGGCTGCTGATTTAGCTGTCAGGACTCAAGTGATAGCCTTATTTGATGCAGCATATGGATGTGGATGACACGCAGATGCTCGCCCTCTAACCATGCTCTTGCTAATTTTTACCTATTGACCGTATCTTTATTCAAATAGGAAAATAAAGTCTATTATGGTGTTGCAGATTATAAGAAATATACGTTTTCATGTGAATCTAAGCTGAATAGAGTTACAATTTATAGTTTTCGAAGGTCGTGCCCAATCAGGTCTTATGTCCAAAAGTGGGACAAAAAGAAAATATCTGACACTGGTAGGGTTTCACGGAGAAAATCCTTGGTTATCGAATAAATCTGTTTGAATAGAAAATTCACTGGTGCTTTCCTGATTGGAAAGATGGTTTTATCTTTTTGTTTTGTTTTGTTCTCGATATATACCGGTCAAGTTTTTCCAACTTCTATTCTGAAATAAATAGACAGTCCAATTTTTTTTTATTCAGTAACAAAAATCTTCTCAATTAGGATAAATTTATAAACAATAAACTTTTCACATTCAATTTTTCTTTATTCTTTTTTACTGAACATAATTATTTAGTTTCTAAGATTAATAACTGAATGGCATTATTGAAATAATTTATTTGTTTGCCGTATAGAATATAATCGATTCACATAATATTATTATACAAAAAAGACAAACATTGATTATCCAAGATTGTTTGTAAAAAACAAACTTCGTACATCATCATATTCTAATAAACAATGTCATCCATAATGTTTAACCACTACACAACGTTATTTACCTTGACAATATTTATTTGATAATTGTCTAGCTGTGCTTTTATTTTTACTTCAGTTGTTGTTAATCAATGGCAAGATGAATTTTCTTTTAAAATTTTTTTACATCAAAAGAAAAAATTGATGGTAGATCATCATTAATCGAAAGTACATATAACGATTCTGGAGTGTGTGAGTGTGGGCATTGTCTTCTATTTACGACACAATCACACACCTAAAAATATGAAGACAAATGAAACATAATAGAAGATCCGGGTTCTTTTTTCGTGCTAATGTTATCAGTGATCTTGATTGATTTGTTTGATATTCATTAATTACTCATTTCTATTATTGACTGTTTCTTGTTGAATTTTTATGAAAAAATTCTTTGTTTTTTTATGTTATGCCACAATAAAAAAAAACATGTAAAATCATGAATTGTTCTTTCTGGATCGTTTATACATTATACGTGTAAACATAACGACTTGTCTATAAACATTATAGAGCAATATAATTATTTAGGATACAAAAATAAGTTTAGATGCGTCAAGGATATTTTTTTCGCTTGATTGGCTAAACCTTTTTTTCTTTCTCTTGGTAAGTTATGTATCCACCATCTATCTAATATTTTCGATCACCAATTGTCGATTAATCATAAGTGATGATGCTAGCTCGTCAATAATTACTCACCTTTCTTTATTTTCTCAGTTGCATCTACTCGTGTATGTAAAATCATGTAACAATGTTATACTTTCTTTTTATGTTCGTTGTTTGATTGATTTCAGACAGTATGAGTTGTACAAGTTGAAAAGTAAATAAAGTCGAAGGTAAAATAGAACGGTATCATCAAGCAATATTCGAAGCATGTCCAACAACATGAAGATACTATTGATGAATTGGTTCGGTATAAAATATCAACGACGAAGAAAGAAATGTTCAAAATGGGTATGTATACAATTTCAAAAGTTTTCTATTATAATATAAATAATTTTCGTAGAATATTATTGTATGTGGAATTTTTATGACTTTATTTTATCTTTTCTATTATGAATATTTTAATTCTTTTACTTCTATTACTCTTACGTCTACCTCTTCGTCTACATTATCGATGAAACTTATGACAAAAAGTTCAACACGATGGACAAAAAATGTTATAGAGAATAAAATACCATTTCATAATGATTATCCACGTCCACATTTAAGACGAAAATTATGGTTAAATTTAAATGGAAATTGGTCATTTACAATAACATCTATTAATGAAACATATCCAAAAAATTTTGATCGATTTATTCGTGTACCATTTCCTGTTGAATCTTATTTATCTGGCATTGAAGAACGTGTTGATTCAAGTATGTATCTATGGTATAAACTAAAATTTCAAATAAAATCTCAAGCCTGGTATAATGATAATCATCATCATCAATATCGTATAATATTACATTTTGATAAAGTTGATTATGAAACAGTTGTTTATTTAAATCATAATATAGTTGGTGTAAAACATTTAGGCGGTTATGAACCATTTTCATATGATATAACATCATATTTCATTAAATATCAAGATAATGAATTAGTTGTACGTGTTTGGGATCCATCAGATAAATGGTATCAACCACGTGGAAAACAAGTATTAGATGTTAAAGAAAAACATTCAATATATTATACTCCATGTTCTGGTATATGGGGAACAGTATGGTTAGAACGAGTACCATATATTCATATTGATCGTTTACAATTTCAAACAAGACTATCATCAACACATGTACTTTTAAAATATCGTATAGATTTAAAATCAATAATAACAAGTTCATTTGATTATCAATTATCAAATAAAAATATGACAATTTATTCTAAAAAAATTTTTGATAAAGAAAATAAACATTTACTACATGTAAAACGAAATGAAACATTAAAAAAAAAAAGATAAAATCAATTATGAAAAATTAGGTTTTATATTAAAAATAAGTATCATTGAAAAAAATAATAAACATTTAATTGATTTTATTTCTTATAAACCAAATATTGAACAAGAAATTTCATTTCCATTAAAAAAAATCAATCTTTGGTCACCTGAAAATCCATATTTATATGATATTCATATTGATTTATATCAAAAGGATATATTTATTGAACATATTGATAGTTATATTGGTTTTAGACAAATTACTCTTTGTTCTAAAAAGAAAAAGATTTGTCTTAATAATAAACCATATTTTATGTTTGGAGTACTTGATCAAGGTTACTGGCCTGATGGTCTTTATCGTGCACCAACTGATGATGCATATCGATATGATATAGAACAAATAAAAAATTTAGGTTTTAATACAATAAGAAAACATATGAAAAGTGAAACATCACGTTGGTATTATTGGTGTGATGTATTAGGTATACTTGTTTGGCAAGATATGCCTTCAGGAGATTCTTATAAATGTTATGAAACTAAATTAGATGTTAATAAACAATTACAATCACTTCGTGATAATAGAACAAATAATTTAACACTGAATACAAATATAGATAATGATTTATCTATACATTTATCAACATCTATTACAAAGAATTTTAAATCTAAAATTCAATTTGAATATGAATTAAAAGCAATGATTGATTTTCTTTCATTTCATCCATCAATTGTTATATGGGTATTATTTAATGAAGGATGGGGTCAATATGATACAATACGTTTAACAACATGGTTACAATCCTATGATCAAGATCGTTTAATTAATTCTGCTAGTGGATGGCATGATCGAATAGGTATTGGACATATTAGAGATATACATGATTATTCGAAAAAAATTTCATTACCATTATCTAATGATGAAACTCGAGCATTAGTTATTGGTGAATGTGGTGGATTAGGTTTAAGAACATCTGGTTGGAGTTATCGTGATTATAGTGATCGTTATTTAATGACATATGAATTTGAACAACTTTTTATTAATCTTTCATCACGTTTATCAGCTGTTATTTATACACAATTATCTGATGTTGAAAATGAATCGAATGGAATTTTTACATATAATCGAGAAGAAATTAAATTTCCTACAGCACATATCAAACGTATATTAACAAATGATTATTCACATTTATATAAACTTAAACATATTTGGAATCTTACATCGATTCCTTATACTAATTATAAAAAATTATCTTTCTCAAAATCGTTCGATTTTATTATTGATAATAATTCAATAGATGATAATCATTTTTATTTTTATATATATTATTTAAATTCTCAAGTGAATATAACAATAGATCATTATCATCAAATGATACTTAATCAAAATCATAAAATAAAAGATTATCATTATATACCATTACCATCGAATCTTTTTCGTGATTCTAAACATCAAAAACATTTTCTAGACATTCAAGTACATTATACACCATCATTTGATGATGATGATAAAGACGAATCTTTTGTATATACTAACAGAACGTTTTATTTAAATCTTGTGATGCTTTCTGTATAATTTATATATATATATATGGTATCATATAGCATATTATGGGCCAAATAAAACTTAGGCGCATGCAACTTTTCTTTTTTTTTTTATTAATTCTAACTCTCAATATCGATAGAGAAAAAAAGAATTTGATTATTTGTTTAAATAATCTTTAAATAAAACAGCAGAATATTCATTTTTCACTCATTTAATTATACAGAGTGGGTCAAAAGTCACCGAGTAGTCTTTAATTTCGAATAACTTTTGATAGGATTAAGACAAAAAGTTGTGGCTTTCACTATTCAAAACAGGATCTGCTACTATGACGTTCTATGTATTATTCAACAATACAGATTGTTGACCTAATAATCAGTTAGTAATCCTTAGCAAGATTTTGATAACTCTACGAAAAGGACATAGGAGTTCAATTCAACGAAATGGATTCGATTCGTATACTCACGATTTACACTAACGTCAACAACCGAATCTATTATCTTCTTTCGATAGAGAATTTTAGATGCAACACTGGATAGCGACAATGACGAGCGTGATTCATAGGTGCATAATTCTGACGTACCCTTTAAAATTGAACTTCGATATAATTTTCATAGAGCGACTAGTATTTTACCGAAGACCACTGTTTGATTGCCATAGTAACAAGCAGCACTGTTGAATAGTACATGGAACTACGTAGTAACAGAGCCTCTTTTGAATGGTGAAAGCCACAACTTGTTATCCTGATCCTATCAAAAGTTATTCGAAATTAAAAACTGTCCGGTAGCTTTTGGCTCACCCTGTAGAATATACTTTATTTTTTTAGATTTATAATCATTCTAGAACTAGGAATAATTGTTCCAACAAGAATTTCAAATAAGTTTAATTCCAATAATATCGATGCCAGCAATTACATCTTGTGAAAAGTTTGAATAATCAAGTGATAGAAACGGTTGAATATTAAAATTTTTCTTGTTGATAAAGAAAATTGAGATTTTCGTAAAATGGTTATTCCATGATGATGATAATAATTCTAATGTTACACACTACTGTTTAGTATAGGCAGTAGAAAACAATAGATTCACATATAGGAATGTGCAAGACCAAAAAACTAAAACTTTATCAGAATCGAAATCACGAGAAAAAAAATAACTCAAGTAATGACTCGAAAAGTGCTTGCCGTCGATCAATTGAATCAAAAAATGAGTATTAAAGAATTCTTTTAGATGTGGTACAAATAAATTCTAGAACAATTTTCTCTAAGCCGAAACCTGAAAAACTAAAGTCATCGAGTTCGAAACCAAAAAGCTTAGTTCCACACATCTCTATTCATAGATTCATGAAGCATGTTATTTTCGTTTCTAAAATTAAATATTTACGATAATGTAATCATAGACTGTTGTGAACAGCTATGGGAATCATACATGTCGCAGACTTTGATTAATATATAAACTTAATTTTCTGCATACAATGTATGATTTTGAGTAAGTATGCATCAGTAGAAGTATTATACTGGGCCATCGGTATTGACACTAGTTTTTATGCACATTTAACAACTTTTCTTCACAAACGAGTTTGTCGTAGAGTTTTGTGAAAAATCAATTTTTTCAGCATTATAATGTGGAATCACATTTTAACTACTTCTCTCATTGCTAATATCAATCAGATTTATGTAATCTCTTCCATCATTTTTTCTTAACTGACAAAGGTCAATTTGATTGCCCATTAAGTCAGAAAATAAGGTATCATACTCAATTTCGCAATTTCTTATTTTCGGACTTAATGGGTAATCAAATTGACTCTTGTCTATTAAATAAAAATGATGGGAGAGATTGGATAAATCTAACTAATTTTAGTAGTGGAAGAAATAGCTAAAATATTATCTACATTATATTGTTGAAGCAGTTGGTTTCTCACAAAACTCTGCAGCAGAGAATGCCACAAGATGTTTTTCTTCGTCCTCCCTGCTTTACTATAGGATATCATTACTCAGTCATCCTATTTTGTAGGACGCCGGGCAGAACATCAAAAAAGCTCGTCCTGCTGGACAAAGAACCCCTTGTGTCTTGGCTGTAGGGTACTATTGATAATAGTGAAAAATCATGATGAATTTCACTAATAGACAAGAACTTCATTGAATCACGATCAATGAGGTAAGTTTGGTGTCCTGTATCGTCTTCTGTTCTGCGACAAATCCGATTGTCAAAAAAATAATTTCTTTCTACTTGTTCTTTGTTCAAATTTATAGTTCGTTTTTAAATATCTTTTTCATCAATATTATTTTTATAAGATCATTTGATAAATATAACTGAATCTTTTGAAATAATTTACTTTTATTATTCTTGAATTATTGATTATTTGTACAGATATCATTATATTCCAGTGATGAAAAAACTAGAGTTTTTAGTCTTTTAGTTTAGTAGAACTGAACCTCCTTGTGTTTCCTTAGTAACAGAAAATAAACATGATGTTTGATTAGATTTCATTATAAATATCATTAATTGAATTTCAACATATCATTGTCTAAAAATCAAACAAATAGTGATTGTTGTTATATATTTTCTTGATATTCTTATCAAATAATTAAATATTATCAACATCATTTCAATTCTACATGCTTTCATTTATGTATTATATTGGAGACAATTTTTCTTCAATGTATAATCATAAATCTTAACAACTATCACTCTTGTAAATATTTTTCTTATGAAGAGTAACAATTGGGGAAAAAAAAACTTAATCAAATGGATATGATAGAATATGCTGATTGTTTTATGATTAAACTATCTGGTATCCAACACTGTTCGATAGAGTCAAATATTGTTCATTATTAACTCTTTTTGCAAGGCGCCGACGATTCGAAATTCGAGCAAAAATTTTTTGTCATAGTTCAATAGAAAACCAGTTGAGTTACTTCTAATTCGAACAATTTTTTGTAACGAAACTTAGGAAAATTAGGTTAAAAAAAATTCAGAAAAACCTATAAGCATTGAACTATACCAAAATCATCAAGTCTCGTTAGGTTCGACATTTATCCTGTATTTCTTTTTTCGTTTTACTCGACATATACTTAAAAAAAATCTATGTATGATTTTTGAAATATATTGTTTGATGGTTTAGAAAATTGTTTCTTTTCGACATGACGGCAAAACACCATAAATAAGGGTTTGCATTCAGAATCAAATCTATCTTGAATAGTATATTCAATATTTAAAACAATTTTTTTTTTGTCAAATTTCGGTTCTTTCACCTCGTCACTAAGTTTTTCGAATAATCTAATCTGTGATTCTCCTATGGTCGAGATTTGACGAAAACTTGTTTCAAGTATTCAATATACTATTCAATGCAGATTCTTTCGCTGATTCTGAATACGAACATCTATATTTATGGTATTTTGCCATCCAATCATAAAAACCGATTTTCTCAACAATTAAGCAAATATTTTGCAAAGTCCATGACCAGTAAAACCAAAAAAAAAAATATCGGATAAATATTGAGCCTAACGAAACTTGATATGTTTTGGATATTCCACTTTTTATAGGCTTTATCAAGCATAACAAAAATATTGTTGCTTAAATTTCGAATTGCCAACACCTTATATCTCCTTTTTATTCTCGTTAAATATAAGACTTATTTATTATATTTTTATCTTGGTTCAAACAAATCGATATTCAAATGAAGATCTTTGATAGCTATGATTAAAGAAAAATATTCATATTAGATAACAATTCATTATGAACTTATTTTCAAAAATAAATAATAATAGTTCATAATTGTCAATCTAAAATAATACAAACTTTTTGTGAAATACGATCTAAAAGGAGTGATCCAAAAATAGATAAAATAAAACAATTTCCTTATTATTAGCAACAGTAGCTACATGGTAATTAACATTTTACCCCTGTAGAGATTGTGATAGTAACTTTGACTTGCTAATCACTATATATGAATGTTTCATTTTAGATAATATAATTATTGAATTGTATTTTGTATAATCAATGGAATTTAAAAGTATAAATTTCTTTTTTTTTCTAAGTAAGAAAATTAATTTAATTGAATTGCTCTAGATGTATTTATAAAATTAAAAACTAATAATCTACTTCAATTGCCATTAAATCAAACTCAAAAACAAATTACAGTTGATCCAAGTGAGTATATATATTTTTTTTGAATATATTTTATAATTTAAATAATTAGATAAATTTCAAAATTTTGATGTAACATTAATATGTTATAAAATTTATTTGATGAAAAAAAATCAAAATATTTTTGCTTATCTATTTAAAAATGTTAATCCAACTGGTATTTGGTATGATATGAATATTCGTGATGGTGATCGTTTAATTACTTTAAATGGACAAGATGTAACACGATTATCATACGAAAATGTTTATTCATTAATAATCGAAAAAAAAATTCCATTTACATGTGAAATTGTCTGGCATCCAGAGTTATATATTGAATTAGGTGAGCATTGTTCAATGTACAATTATTGATACTTCTTTTTCAAAAACGAACCAATTTGTAATTAAATAAATGATTAAAAAGTCATTTGTGTTACTATCAAAAATGTAATACATTTAATACCCTTATTAATTGATTTAAAAAGTGAAATAAATTAAGTTTAAAACGAAAATAAAAAAAGATCGTTTTAGAACAGAAATTAAATTGTAAGATGAATCTCTAGAATGGTTTTTTTTTAAGGAAGAAAATCTTTTTGGGAAGAAACATGTTGACTTACTGTGTAATACCTGAAGAGTTCCACAAGAAATCCAGCTTATCCTCGTCTAACTTTTCCTTTAATATTATAAATAATCTACATTTCTTTAGTCTAAACCAAAATTGTCAACAGGTCGATTGATGTTTCTGACTTTTCGAATGCGTTTAATTCTATAACTAAGCATTGATCTATGACTCTAGTTTCAATTGTTCTACTTCCATAAATATAAGATAATAACAAGTTCTTGCACGAAATAATACAAAGAAACAATCATCATAATATATTTTTCATACAAGAAAGATTTTGAATTAAGGAAATATTTTTGATCATATCGATAGCCTTTCGCACAATCGAAAAAATGTAATTTTGATAGCAAAAATAACATATCATTAGGCATATACAACAAAAGGGTAAAGAAAATATAGAGAATAAGTGGCGCTTATAATAACAGACAAGAACATTTACATTTGACAATCAATTTTTGCAACAGCACGAACACAAAATTCCCTATCCAACTATTTGGGATTTAAATAAGTTCTTCTGTCAATCAATATAAGCCCTACAACACTAAATCGACATTCAGTTCAAGCATTTGCCATTGGAATCGAATGAATTTGTCGACGTACTCTCGACTAATAAGGCGATGTGTCAACATTTGATGTCCATAACTTAAGAACTTTATCTTTGAGAAAATCCTAAGTCCAACAATTGATCAAGTTTCTGTACAAAGAAAGTAAAAAGATCCAAAAGAATACATCATAGAGCTCTTGCTCTATCGTTCTATATGAAAAAAAAAACTTTGTTTTGTAAAAAATATGCATGTTTTCTCAACTAAGAGTTTTCCGAAAAGACGTGTTCATTATAGCCGATGTCTACGCTTTACCATAGTTCCAAGCATGATAAAACTTTTATAGAATGTTTTTTCTTTATCAAACACATCTACTCAGTTAGCATAAACGTTTCTGTATTAACCCTTTACCCCCCCCCCCCTTGGTCACTGGAATGACCATTTGTAGAACGATTGCAGAAAATAAAGGAAGCATAGAATTCAAAACCTCTAAGAGCACTATTTGTAGTAAACTTCATGAGCTATCGACTAGTAAAAAAAAAGATTTTTTTCGCTGTGCTAGTGCCGAGATATACAACTTATAAAATCGATGATTTTCAAAAAAAGTAAAAAATGGAATTTTCTTGGTAAAATTCTTTTTCTACCTCTAGGCAATATATATCTTGGCGACGTGTTGCGTGATTTACATCAAAGAAAGTGTCCACTAGTAGATTATATAAGTTTCAAAAATTTGAAAAGCATTGGGTAGGCAAGATGTGGTAAAGCATCGAATGGTCACTGAACGACTTCCAGAAAATCAACCCTTAGCTTTTGGCCGTCTACAATCCGAAAATAAAGTTTTGTTTAAACGACGTAAAATTATAGAGTGAACAATTCTCTACAAAATAAGACGTCCACGAGCTCTCTACGACGTTTTTTGGCCGAACTCCGTCGGTATTATGGAAAGTTCACGAAATTTTTTCCAAATCGATCCCCCTACTCCCCCTCAACAAACTACCCTAAAACTCAAGTGTGCGTTTGATCGATCTGACCGTAATTTTAGCATATTGGAGGCACCAATACTCTATTCCAATGGTTGTTTCATCAATAGCTCTTCTGGAACCTCTATGGGGGGTAAAGGGTTAAGATGTAGGTTTTCTAAAAAAAACTTTAGTTTTTAAAGGTTTTCCGTGTTCTTTTGTCTCAGAAGTATTTGAAGAAGAAAATAAGGACATATATATTAGGAATCAACATGGAAAATTACATCCAATAATGTGCATATTTGTTGATAGAAAATAAATCAAGTCCATGTACTCTACTATTACCCTGTACACTTCTACTTGTGGATCTATGATCTCATATCATCTAGTCAATTCCTATCAAACATTGCGTCACAAATAATCTCTACTTTTTTGTTTCTTATAATAAATAGAAACATGTATTAATAAAAATATTGAACAAGAACAAGATTATTCTATCATATCAGAAGCATCAAAAATTTCATCAGATATATTAAAAGAATCTTTTGATTATAAAACTTTAATTGGTATTAATATGTATGAAAATTTAACATATACACTTCGTTATCTTTTTGATTATCATCCAAAAGAACCATATAAATTCTATGAAGAACTTTCAAAAAAATTCTATGAAAAAAAACAAGAATTATCAAACAATAATCAAGAAGAATCTTATTTATTTGCACAAAGACAACTTACTTTTCTTTCGGTATTAAAAAAAAAGAAAAAACAAATTATCATAAGTTGTTTTTTTTTTTGCTTTAGGATTACTCTATTATTCAAGGTAATCCCGATGAAATAATGACAAATATTTTAGAATTAAGTTTTTTATTCGAACAAATTGGTATTGGTTTAAATAAAGATGAAATTTATTGGTATAAAAAAAAAAAAATATTATAATTTTAAAATTTTTATCTAAATTTTATTATTTAAAAGGATATGGCTTTCAATGAAAGTTTTATTAAAAGAAAAATCTAATATTGAAAAATTACGTTTTTGGGGCAAAATTTTTGGTATAAAAAATAATTATTATATTCTTGAAGCTGATTTTGATATATTTGATGATATTGATTTAAATGATTCTGAATTTATTAAATATCAAGAAATTTTTTCATTAGAAGAAGAAAATGAATTCGATAATACTATTCAAAATTTCAATAAAAAAGTACCACCTGAACAAATTGGTGATGGTATTAATCAAAAAGTATTCTATGTATCTATTGGAAGTAAAGAATATTCTTGAAAATTTTTATTTATTCAAAAATTTTTCTTAGTTAATCAACCTTTTATACAATTACCAATGGTAACACCAGAACAGATTGAATTATCTCGTAGAATTCAACAATTTTTTACTGGTGATCTTGAAGCACCTCTTATATTCGAATCAAATTTTCCAGGTGTTGAAAAACATTTATTACGTGCACAAATTCAACGAATTACTGCTGGTACTCAGGTACATTCATATTATTATTTTTTTCTTGTATTTTGTTTTCGTATAGATAGGACCGAAAAATTATTTTAAAATTTCAATTAATGAAGATGAAGAAGAAGAAGAAATGAGTGAAGAAAAAATAGATCGTATGATAGATAGAATAGAGTAATAAACTCAAATAGTTTTTTGAATTTTAGAACATCAAATAAGTTTTGATATAAATACTGAATTTGAAGGAAATAGACTTGAAGATCTTGCTTTATCTCGTGGTCAATATTGGGTTCATTGTATGAAAGAAGAAATTATGTTGTTGGTTTTTTTTAATAAAATATCTCTTTTTTTTTAGATGTTGCATATATTTATAAACAAGGTCGGAATGTATATTTTAATCGTAAGTTTACAAAGTTTTTCGTATTGAATTTAATAGTTTTTTGTTCAAAGAACGTGATGAAAATCAAGATGAAGAAAAATCAACGCCGCGAAAAATATCTATTGAACAAGGTCCTCATTTATTATCTTCTGTTAGTGAAGATATTTCAATTCATGGATTATATCCTGCATGGTCTATCGGTATAGGTTCAACTCTTGTCCCTGAACATGCATTGGTTTATGCACGATCGAATCGATGGCCAGGTTTGTGTTTTTGTATCTGTCGGCGTCCAACCTTAACATCTGTCGTTGAACTCTAATATATCTAAAGATGTGTATTAAATTGATTTGAGAATCGAATCTATGATAATTAAATGATCTTTTGAATTGATTATACTATTTCAAGCAAATGTGGGATTATTGAGGGTAATGGTCAGGTGTAATTTCTATTGATAGGAGAAGTTTTACAATAATATAAAGTTTGTTAGGATTCAGAAATTTATTTTTTATCGATGAATTAGTCATTCTTTTTTTAATCTGATCTAATGTTGTCATTAGATTTTTATATTCTTGATTTGTTTTTAAATATTATGAGAATGTAACAAAAAAACATCAGATATTGATCTAAGAGTTTAGAAGAAATATTTTTTCCATTAAACTAAGCAGAGGTATAGAATCTGATGCTAACATGAAAAAATTTCTCTAATATCAAAATAAAATAAACTAACTAATCGCATCAATTATCCAATAATATTGATATTCTTGGTACTATAAAATAGCACTAATTGTCTCAAATCATAGTGCAACTACTGAGAGTGATAGGTTTGGAGTTAGGGAGGTACAGTTTCAGTTTAATGACCACCGAGACAGTACAGTTAGTACACACTGAAGCATTAGGATACCGCTACAAAAAGAGCATATTTTGATAGAATTGTTGTATCAATGTTGCAGTGAATACGGTGTCGAGAAGTCACTGTTCAGTATTTACATTAACACTACACATTTCTGGTTTGAAGCTGAGAATGCGGATGAGTAAAATAACGAAGTTTACTAAATTGTTACCTCGCCTTCGATAGTTCAATAGTTTGTTATATGTGTTAGCAAAAAAAAACAGAAAAGTTAACGTAAACAACGTCGCAAGTACATGAATTGCTTTAATATTATATACTTTTGAAGGAGATAACAGAGTAAAACAAAATATATGTATTTCGAAGGAAAGATGTTTTGAATGATGAAAGAAATTAAATCAAATGCGGTGGAATTATTCTCTGTTGAGAAATCAATCATATAATTTGTGAAAGATTTCCATGTAGACAAGAATTTCCTTCGATGCGTATGAGTGCACACAGCTCTGAGATTTCGTGATAGCTGTAGGCTGAATAATCTTCTGTTTTTTGTATATCGCTATTCATTAACGAGAGAATCTATCTGACTGCTAATCTTCGTTTGAATTCATAGGTATGACTCATGGTGTAAATGAAAATATTACAAGGGTTCGCGCTATTAGACCGTTGTTTCAGAATTATGGTCATTTTTATTGAACTTTCAGTCTAGTTCAGAATATCACGAGAAAAATCACAACCTACCTATATGAGTTCAAACGAAGATTAGCAGTCGAATGTGTTCCTTCGTAAGTCAAAAAAACTAAATGACAATATTCCATATGATCATTTAGATTACAAATATCGAGAAGCAAAAAAATAAATAGAATGAATGTAATCTTTTATATTCGAATCGATACTTGATATGAGAAATTCATCGTATACAGCAAAACTTTACAAGACATTCAAATTATATTTTTAAGTTCTCTCTATTCTATAGAAACAATAAAATGATATGACTTTTAAAGCAAATTAATTTTTTTCTTAAAAAAAAAATTTATTAATTATATTTTGTCATTGATCATATTATTTTTTAAGGTGCTTTTACTGTCGGTGATCGTTATCGTTTTAAAAATATCTATATTGGTTGGGGTATGAAAAATTCTCTTGAAAGTTATCAAGCAAATATGATTGATGTATTACCAGAAAATGAATATAAATTACAATTAATAGAAACAGATGATCCAACAACAGAAGAAGATATTGAATTATTTAAATCATCTGTATTATTATCACCATATGAAGATGAAGAATTTGAAGGCAATATTGAATAAATTAAAATTTAGTTTAAATAAAGCAAATTTAAGTATTAAAAAACAAAAATTAAATTACAAAAGTATAACTAATAAAATTGATATTAAAAATAGTAGAATACTACTTATTGATGCTATACGATTGCTAAAACTTGTATCGTATGGTAAACGATCCCAATTAACACCAAAACTATTCGGATCACTTGCATTGAGTTTTAATTTAAGCCAATTTTCATCTTCGTCGTCGTCACTGAATGCATCTGTGTCAGTTGATACTGGTGATTTTCCAGGAACTATTGTGTCAATAATATAACCTCTCTTTGTTGTTGTATGTTTCTTTATATATGTACTGGTTGTTGCTGGTGTTTGTGCAATAGAAGATGTTTCAGCAAAAGGCGACAATGAAGTTTTCTTGTGTGATTGGTCTAATGTTGGAGAAGAGACTAGTTAAGAAGAATCCACAGAATAATAATACATAATAAAATGTATGCTTTTTTTTCCTTACGTGAAATTGAATTACATAAATCTGAACGACAACATGTTTCAATAGTAATATGACTATCAAGTGAATAATCACTTGGTGTACAATGACGATTAGCACATGTTCTATAAGGTTGATGATCCATAAAACCAGCCTTTAAAATATTTAGAAAAAAACAAAACCAATATATATATATACAAATTAATTATTGTTTTGAAATAATTTTTACCCAACATAATTGTGTTCTTTTATCACAAAGAATTTTATTTAAATCATTGTTTGTCACATGTTTACATTCATCACCTTTACATGAATAACATAAAAGTTTATCAGTTTCGTCTAAACTTAAGAAAATATCCCATTGAAATGAATGAATAATAAAAATTTCTAATAAGAATAATAATTGAAATAGTCGATGCAACATAATTTTATGATCAATACAATCACTGATCGAATACAATATTAATACGAATAAATAAATTTGTTTTGAGATTTTTTCTTTTCTTTCGTTACAGATACAATAAATGGACTGTAATGTAATGCACTATATTCAACAGATAAATATCTTCTTGATAAAACAAAATTCGTTCGAGCGTGCATTACGAGGACTGTGTCTATATTTATTTGAATCGTATTTTCAA
>CAJNOL010001851.1:0-14286 GCA_905250125.1 Rotaria sordida | reverse complement strand
ATATTTATTTGAATCGTATTTTCAAGGTGACATATTGATGTTGTTTTTATTTTTATGATTAATGCACATTATATAAATCAACTCTATTTAAATATAATAGAAGAAAACAACATCAATACATACATAGTTGATATTTTTTGTTTTTTTCTTGAATTATACTTGATAAACCTAATAGAAATTGTTGATTTACAATATTTTCTTTTGTTATTATGATTGAATTTCGAACTTCTGACAAAGTGTTTTGAAAAAAAAGATAAACTTTAATGATGAAATTCGAAGATTTTGAGCTAAAAAGAAATGCTCTCATTTAAATATTGCACTACCTATGTATGTATAATTACGACAACGTATTTTTTTGATTTTTCTTTAGTTTTTACATTCAAATGATTTGAATCAAAATATTTCATATAAGATTTCCTATATTGAAATATTTTTATTCACGATATGTGAAAGTTATATTGAATATTTTGTAGAAATATGCATATCCATATTAATTAAACGTTAGTGCATCGAATCAAAATACCTTGGTCCTAATTAAAAACAAGTGTTAATTACATTTCTATTAGTAATGTAACGATGATGATTGCCAATCAACCTATAATTACTCCATCAATACTTGGTATGAATCAATATTTCCCTTCTTGGTTTTTCTAGTCAATCAGATTTCGACTTTGAATTTTTTAACCAAAAAATGTTTTCCAAAAATACTAAGTGACATATCATTCGATGTAGAATTTAATTCTCTACAAAATGGTCTATTTATTTTTGACTTTCGTCACTCAGGACAACTGCGTACAATTTTTAATTTACTATCTAGTTAATGTGTTGAAAAAGAAAAACTGTGTAACAGTGTTACGTTTGTTTTTTGAATTTTTTTATCTGAACAAATATTAGTCTAGTGAAAATCTATTTTAACACTTAAACGCTCGTTCAATGCTGCACAAAATTGACTCTAGAAGCATTTCATTTGAAGAAATACTTTTCCAAGAAATTAGAGTTTTGTCAGCAGTAGGCTTTTTTTTATGTAACCGCGTTACCCGATGACAAAAACCTTTTTAGAAGCCCGAGATTTCAACTAAAAAAGATCACTGTTATAGCATAAATAGAGCATAATAAATTGCGTCATCTTTTGATTCCTTCTACCCTAAGATACATCTATAGTAAAACCTAATTTTTTTCACGCCGCTCATATACAACAATAAGTTTCGATGTTCTTATTTTAGAATCAGAGCAATCGAAAAATCTGAAATTTTTCGCAATAAACTATTCTCGTTAAGACTTCTCTCTGTGCAAAGTTTCAAATCGAAATTCAGAACTCAATTTTCCTAAATGTGATCACGATATTCTGCTAAAAACATATAGTAATAAGATATAATACTTAGAAACGTTTCTTTGTTAATCAATCGTATTCCATCATGATTGTTTTTCTTTGTTTTAATTGCATTTTTTTAGAGTAAAATTCTATTAAAAAATATAGAAAAAAAATCTGATTAGATGAAGAAATACCTTAAGAACATCGGTTATCGACCGAATGACTATTAATTTATACCGACAAACCTATGAATGATTGTCACTATTGCATTCATGATTTTCATAGTTAAACAAATTTCTTCATGAAATAACACTTAATTTTTCATGTAGATAATAAATGAATATTTCAAAAAGAAAACAAAAAAAAAAACAAAAACAAAGCAATTAGTAATAAATCCGACAACATATCTTCAATGAATACAGACAACATATAATATTAACAAAATACAGAAATAATTTTTTTTTTTAATCTTGTAATATACTGTATGCCAAAAAATATACATGCATATAATAGGTGATGATACTCGAATATTCATAATTTCGATACTAAATTAGTTATTAAATAATATCATATATATATATATATATTCCATCATTATTTTCTAAATGTAAAACTATCATATCCTTTGCGGTTATCATCAGTGTAGAAATAAACAGATCTGAATGAAATTCTATATAAAAACGAGAGAAAAGAATAAAACAAAAAAAGCATGTATGATAAATAACATGTCGATCAATCATCAGCCTACTGTATACATGAATGCAATAAAAAAAAAAGAACAAAAGAAGAAGAGAAAAAGCAATACGAACTTAAATAAAAAGAAAACGAAGCAATGTAAATTAAAAATGTAGTACATATGGTAAATGAATGTAATGCCGTGCTATCGATCGAAAAAAAAAAGAAAATTAAGGTCGCCAAAGACCAGATTGACGAACAGCTTGTTGAAGAAGTGCTTGTGCACGACTAATTTGTTCTGGTGCTCCTTCAATTGTTATTATTCTATCACCACTACCACCATTACCACTAGGAATTGGTTGATCATCAATAATTATATTTGCATTTGTTATTTGACGTATTTGTTGAATTTTTGTACCACGTGGTCCAATTACAGCTCCCACAAGTTCATTCGGTAACGTTACCTATGAAATAGAAAATAAGAAAAAAAAAAACAAAAAAAAAAGAAAAAAAAAGAAAAAAAAAAAGAAATTCAAGGACAAAGATGACTTACACGTGTCGAAGTGAACAATGCAGTATTGGCGTAGCGAGTACCTAAACCTGGTCCACCACCGTAAGGGACATCAACAAGAGGAGGCAAAGGTTGAATGGGATACATACCACCACGTGATCCACTTGGTGGATATACGCCTCGTGGATTATATCCAGAACGAACATCAACACCACCCGGAGGTTGAAAACCACCTAGATAATTAAAAAAAAAAGACAACTTGTATTTTATTTTCAAATATAAAACAAAAAAAAAATCTAACCATATTCATTAACAGCATAAACATCAAAATTATGCGGATCATATTGAATTAATGGTGAACCTCTTGGTTGTTGTGATGATGTGGCCATTAAATTATAGATGTTCTAAGAAAAATATAAATTGAAATTTTTTTCTACAATCTTTTGTTTATTTTTATTTTTTTTTCTATACTAACTTTAATACATTCAATAATATCTTCAGCTTTTCCACGTAATGAAATAACTCTTTCATGACTTAATGGACAACATTGTGAAAATACTTTAATATCTAGATTATATGTTTGTCTTAATTCTTTAACATGTTGTCCACCTTTACCAATAATAGCTCCACAATATATTTGATGAACAAGCATACGTATTTCAGATGTTGATTGTTCAATATTATTATTTGATTGTATTTGTTCAGAATTTACAATATTACGTCTTCGATTAAATGATGAAAGACGAGAACTATCAATTAAACATGGAATGATCTGACGTAAAGCATCAAAACATTGTTCTTGTTCACCACTTATAATTAAAACACGTTCAGGAGATGCACAATCAGGTACTTGAATTATTGTACGTGGATGATCAGCACGAAGTTTTTGTATTGATAAACCACCTTTACCTAAAAGAAAATAATATTTAAATACAAAAAAAATATTTTCTATCATAAAGAAATACAAACCAATAACTGCTCCAGCATCACGAGAAGTCATTAATAAACGTATTTCAATACTTGATGTTGATGAATAAGGATTATTACTATTGTTATTCATACGTCTATTATAATTGTTATGTTGATTACTTATATTATTATTATTATTATTATTATTATTATTTGATGGTTGACCATAATCATCATCAGATGATGTCATCTTGTCTATTACAACCGATATAGGGACGATTGGAATGGGATAGACACAAGGATCTTATATTATTAAATAATTTAAAGATCCAACAAGTCTTGAATAAAAGAACAGAGAAAAAAATAATATTGAATATCCTATCTTTTTGGGATGTAAGAAAAAAAAAAACATAAAAGACTAGGATATTTAAAATCTAAATAAACATGAGTTATTTTAACACACTAATGCAAGTTTTTTTTTTCTGCTCACATGTTAATATAATATAACCATTAGAAATAAAAAATAATAGAGGACGCTACATTCTAGTTTTGATTTTATTCAATATACAGACAAGAAGAATTGAACTAGTACGAGAAATTAGTGGCAGCATCCAGAGGAGACTGATTGACACTTTTCCACAACCTCTATTTCTTTGAACGAAAGTTTTGAAATAAAAATTTGTTACCAGTAGATCATATAATGATTCCTTTGTTTGACTAAAATCAACAACTTAGCTAATAAATTACGAGACCGAATCATTCTCTAAGTGGTTCAAAAATTTCATTACACCTTGTGAGATTTTAGGAACTGAGCCATTGCTACGAGAGATCCAACTGTTGGATTTCTTCGATAGGATCCGATGGTATTAACGTATTTCGTTTGTTTTTTTGTGATTATTAGACAAAATGTGAAATATATTTGTAATACTTTGTATGGCAATACGAAGTCATTGGCCACTAAATAGTAAATTATTTTTGTTGATTTAAAAGAATTAATATTTATTACTAAAGTCTTATGCAAAGAAATTAAATCAAGTAAATATTTTCAAGTTATTATTAATTAGGACAAAAAAAAACAATAAAACTATCAAATTGTTGTTCTTTATTAAATAATTAAAAAAAAGACTCATTGTGATCAAAATCTATCATAAATGACTCATTGAGAGTCGTGATCCTCCTCAGAAACATGAGGAAAATTGATCTGAGACTTTACACAGAGACAGTCCTTAATGAGAATTAGTTCTTGTTGTTATCCCTATCTTAAAATAGAGCTATGGCAAAAGTCTGTCTTTTATATTGCTCATATAAATCAGAGGATTTGATGTTCCTTATATCAGAATAGAAACAAATCAAAAACGCTGGAACTTTCACAATAAAACTAATTTCGTTAAGGCTTGTATCTGTATAAAATTTCAAATCGAAATTCGAATATCAATTTTCTTAGTATTTCCGAGGAGGACTACGACATTTATTTAAAAGCCATCATAGATTTGCAGTATCTACGTAGCAATTAGCTAAGAGTCGGAAATCTTTTTTAGGAAATTTAAAACTCATATGATGCACATAGTTTCGACTGAAAGATCTATTAATTATTATGCATTGAAAAAAATTATTATTCATTACAGATGAGTTCATACTTTTAATATAACTACAATTTCACCTTTCTTCTAGTTTTAATCGAATGTCTTCATTGATGAGGAGGTTTTCTTTTGAAATAGAAAAAGAAGTAAATGACAATAGAGAACGTACTGATGAAAAACTTAGACAAAGACATCCTTTAAAAATGATGTCGGAGATCGAACGTTCTTGAAACTCTAGTATTTATTGTTGTGATACAGCTAGAGGTGTAAGCCGATGGATTATGATCGACGGCAGCTGAAATTTTCGATGAATTTTTTAAAAATTTTCATTTCGAGACAGTTTAAAATTTGAATCTTCAGCAACTATTTTGAGCAACGACTGCGCAAGCTGATATATCTTAAAAATTTGATGACCATTGACGGCGATGATGGCTCACACCTCTATTCATATCATTGTTTTTACGGAAAAAAATTTTTTATTTATCAAAAAATGAACGAAACTACGGATATAAAAGGGTTAATCAAGGTACATATGTTTTATTTGTAATTTCAGATTCTTGATTTCTTCTTTTTATGTATTCACTTTTTCAAATATCACATATATTTTATAATTGTCCTATCTTTATTCTATTTCGTTATCATCATTTTGGTGTATGTATAACACGAATTCATCAAATGATTAAATTTTCTGCTTATTAAAACTATCAACATTGAAGTACAGAAATACATGTGTTATCATTATGGTGAATACTAAGATAAATTAGTATACGGTTAAATAAGTCAATTGACTATTGAAAATGGAGAGTGAAGTATTTCAGAAAGATCGAAGTTATGAGGGAAGGTCCTCAAGTGTGACATCCCAATCGAACTGATACTTTACCTATTAATAGGTAATAGAAACTTACAAGGGTTCATTTCCCATGTGCTGCTCTTCCCAAGTTGTTATAATTTTACTGAATTATTTTTAATGTCTAACAAGGTATTTTTGAGGATATCGGATTAAAAAACTTTGACCTTATATTTTACCCATAAGTAGATCTCGTGGACATGCAGATAAGCTAAAGATTATAATCTGAAAGGATGTATTGCTCTTGAAATATCGAATATTGAAAATATTGAGCTTTCTTATCTTTCCTTGTAACACATGATCGTTTTTGGATATTCAATATCTCAACAAGAGCATATTCTTTTAGGCTGAAATTTTCAGAGTATTTGGAAGCCCATGAGACCTACTTATGGACAAAAAGGAACCAAGTCACGGTCAACAAGAAAAGGTTACGACGGTGCTTGAACGAAATACGGTTGACCTTTGTCGAAGCGATAGCTCACCAACGATCATCAAGAGAATTGTTTGAAATGAGTTGAAGGTCACAAAGCGACGAATTGGAACCAAGTGATCTATTCTGACGAGATCGCCATTTGTCTGTATTTCGTCAATAGATTGGTTTAGAACTTCTCAGGAAAAAAGAAGATCGTGTGGACGATCAAGCATCTTATCAAACTCCATGTTTGGAGTTTTCTTCTCAAGTTAAACTTTCAGTCGTATCTTCTGTTTTAGGCAGAATCCAGATGTGGAATTACTGTGTGTTATCTTTGCCTAGCTAGAGCCTCATTATCTCGATATCTTCCCTACAACTAATTCTAGCTGTAGCTCTGAACACAAGGCCGATTTGACGCAGAGTTCTTGCACTCAATCGCTTAAGCTTCCCATACACATTGACTAACCACATACTAGTCCCGATTGTAAGTGTATCTCACAACTTAGTCAGTATGCTATCGGATAGGTAATCCGAGACAAACAGCTTTAACGATCTGTCCAGGATTTCGACGTTGTGAAAATCCTAAGAAGATAACGACCGATCTTGTACATTGATCAGAAAATGTGAAAATCTTTTTAAAATTATGTCGATTCTAATTTAAGAATTTTATATAATTAGATAATTATCTTAATAGATTTTGTTTATAGTAAAAGCAAACAATAAAATAAATATTTTTGTCCTGTATTATTCTTTTCACTTGATAATGTTCGTAGCTTTTTAATTTTTAGGGATTTTTATACATTTTATCAATACGATAATCAGTAAAAAATGCCCAAAGAAAAGCACAAAAACCTAAAATTATTACGCCATTTAAATTACAAATACGTTTCCAAAATAAATTTTCTGTTATTAATGGTGGTATTATTTCATTGGCATTTGTTTGATTATTACGATCATCTATATGTTCAACACCACATATCCATGAAAATATTAATTTAAAATAATATTTTATATTTTTATTCGTTGGATCTATATAAATAAATAAATCGAAATTGATCCTTTTTTTTCAAAAAAAAACAAACTTTAAATACCTGGATATAAAATACTAAATCTATGTTCAGGTGTATTTCTTGATTGAAAAGGAGAATTTATTTGAATATTTGTATCTTCAAAAGAAGTATCCGCCTTATGCCAACATCCTGATTTTGTTGGAATTGGTGTTGGTTTAAGTGGATTTTTCAAATCAAATATATTCAAACCATGTAACTATCAAATATAAAAATTTTTAGTTTTATAAAAATGAAAACAGCACAAAATTCATTTGATATCAGAATTGTCAGATCAAACAGTTTTATACAAAAAAACAAATATTGTATTCATTCTTGTAGTTTCCGAGAATTAAATTCTCCCAGAATAAAGTCATCCTTAAGAAAAATTTTGCGAGACGTACTAGAAATGCATAGATTTTCCAAAAGCCATTTTTCGAGAATTCAACAAATTTTAGAAAATTCTGGCCACGACGTTTAAAGGATCTTTTCGAATACGGGAACTTATTGAGAAATAAAAAACCAAATATACCATATTGTAGAGATTTTTGAAGCATGTCGAATGGTATATAGTAAATCGTATTTTCAAAGGACTTTGAAGGACCTAGAGGCAATTTACTGATAGACGACTACGTACCCATACCCATACTGACAAGATGATCGAACATGCTACATATAGGAGGGTGTAGTCCGTTAAAAACTCTACAAAATCGTACGTGAGAAAAAATATTTTACAAATACTAAGGACCACAATATTCAGTAATCTGTCATGCTCGGATGTGTAGTCGCCTATCAGTAAATTGACTCTAGGTTCTTTAAAGTCTTATGAAAACAGAATTTACTATATACTATTCGACGCGTCTTAAAAAGCTCTACAATATTGGATATTTGGTTGTTTATTTCTCAATAGGTCCTCTTATCCGACAAGATCCTTTAAACGCCGCAGCCAGAACTTTTGGTATGCTTTAAGTATAAAAGTATTTTTCTTAGCAAAAACTTCGTTTTTTCTTGTGTACTTATTTGCTAAGAACGCCGTTTTCAATATCAGAGGAGTTTTTCAAAAACTATTGATTTTCTAGATAAATGTTATCAAAAAACTAGTCTAGAATAGAAGTTCTACTTTGAAGAAATGATTTGAAATTTTCGTAATAGAAAGGCCATGAGCGTTTATTCTCGTGGTAGTTTAAGTATCGAATAAAACCTGCAATAGAAAAACGACCGAAATGTCGCAAAATTTCAATAAATCTTCTGAAATAAGACGTATTATAAATCTTCCTAATAAAATGTTCTTCTAGAAATCTTCTCTTCTAACCCATTACAAAAAAAAAACTTTTTGTCTTATATTGAAATAATGTAAGAATACTATGAAGAATGATACCTATGGTATAAAATGAACTAAAGGAAGGTGAACTATAAACACAAACACAATAATGAACAATTACTATATTTCTATCAAAATTAGAATTCAAAGCTTTCTGATTTTTCAGAGAATCTGACAATTCCTTTTTAACATACACATTGATCAGGTATTGGTCGAGTTAGAAGACTGATAGTAATTGTTATTAAACAAGTAAGTACAAAAAGTAAAATAGCAAAATATAGAAAATGAAATTTAACTGCAGCTGGACGTTGATCCATATGTGATAATTCACATGGTGGTACTGAATATGAAAATTCCCAAATAAAACGAATTAAACCAATAATTAAACCACATATAAGACCCCAAAATGCACCCTAAATGATATAAGAACAAATTCATATTATTTTCTTTTTCAAATTAAACAAACTTCTTCATTAATTCGTTTCCATAATATAGCAAGAAGATAAATTGCACATATTGGTGGAGCAAGAAAACTTTGTACTGATCTATAGAAAATGATTGTTTATTTTTATGTAGATATTAGTTTTTTGTTTTGTTTTAATAAATATATTTTAGTCTTACTGAATATAATCAAATAGACGACCACCTTGTGCAATAGAAATAATTGGAATCCAAAGAATTGATATTCCAACAAGTATTAATGTAAAAACTCTTTTTTTAAAAGAACAAATGAAAATAATTTTTCTTTTTTTGTTTTGTTTTCATAAAATTTATCTTTTACCTTCCGACTATAAGTAATTCCCATTGTGGTGCTTTTGATCGAAAACGTTGCCATACATCAATAGTAAATATAGTTGATGATGAATTAAATATTGATGTTAATGATGTCATTAATGCTGCAATCATACAAGCAAGCATAAGACCACGTAAACCCCTTGGCATTAATTCAATAACAATTAATGGATAAGCTATATCTGTACATGATGCTTCATTATTACATATTTCTTTACATGTTTGAGGAGTTGAACAAGCAATTTTATCTTAAATAAAATATGTATTTTTTTTATAGAACTATGTGTTTTATTTGTTTTCTTTTTTTTTTTTACCTTGAAAAAGTATACGTGCAACCATACCCGGAATAATCATAAGAAAGAGAGGTAAAAATTTTAAATAACTAGCAACAATACAACCAGCACGAGCATGAGTTAAATTTTTAGCAGCAAGTGCTCGTTGAACAATAACCTGAATATAAAAAAAAATTATTCAATACAATTAAATGTTTTTTTTTATTATTTATACTCACTTGATCACTAGAAAAAAACAAGAAGAAAAAAATAAACATGTTTTTAAAATTACAATTCTGAAATTCAGAATACAAAGGATATATTCTTTTATAGGCTTTCATTGCTCATATATCTCAGTTATTACATATGCTAGAGCGTTGCTAAAGTATATATTACATTTCTACCCTTATACTTCTTCAGATAATATTTCTCAAAAGCTAAATTAATGCAAAACTTTAACTCCACTGACTAAATCATTTCATTTATTCATTAACTAACCTGCACCAATACCAAATACTCATAATGGTCATACCAAAAATGCCTACCCATGGAGGACCATTATTTGAATTAAGTGGTCGAATAACACTAAAATAATCTTCTGGTGGTATACCACATGTTGTAGTATTAAATAGAGTTGTATCAGAAATTGAATATGGATAAAGATCTTTTATCATTTGTAGACCACCTACACGAATATAACTTATAATCATAAGAATAAAAGCAGCTATAACCATAATAATTGTTTGAATAAAATCTGTCCAAATAACAGCAGATAATCCTCCTAGAAATATTGTTTTTATTATTATTATTATTGAAAAAGAAATAGAATTATTTCTTACCACCAATAGTAAATATAGCAGCAAGAGCAACAAGTGTAATAATTGATATATACATATTCCAACCAAGTGCTTGATTAAGAAATATTGCACCAGAATAAAGATCAACTGATATTTTTGTAAATATTGAAAGTATTAAAGCTAGAGCAGTTTGATAAAGACGAATTCTATCACCACCAAATCTTTTCTTTAAAAATTCTGGCATCGTATAAACCTAATTTTAAATTATACGCAGAATCAAAGCAAAAAAGAAAAAGAAATACTTTGTTTTTCATCATTCATTTTTTTTTTGACTTACATCAGCTTTTATATAAACAGGTAGAAAAACCCAACCAAGAATTATTAATACATAACTAGCCTATATAAAAAAAACAACATCAATTCAATAGAATTATTTTATAATTAAATATTTAGAAACATACATTTAATTCAAAACCAGCTACACCAATACCATTACTTGCTCCACTACCTATCAAAGAAATTTTTAAAAATAACATAATAATAGTAAATTCTTTAGTCAATAATGGATATTTATATGATTTCATTTGTCAGCTTGTTGACAAATATGACTTTCTTACCAGGAAAGTTCTCCAACTGATAAATCACTTTTGAGTCGAGACTATGTGCATTATACTGATCTAAATGAGGTATGAATACCTTGAAAAGAAGTTCATGTCCTTAGCTTATTGCTGCTGTATGGAGATATTCACGGCGGCAGCTTCTTTTTAGAAGACGTTGCAAAACTTTATAGATTTGCACAGGATTCAAGTGTCTATAAGTGTAATACTCAGAGACTAGATGAATCTCATGAAGTCATACTAATAGTTCTAGTTCAGTGCCATGATAGCAGAGATTTTCGAAAGATTTTTTGAAAAGCATCGCAGCAGCGGCAACTTTCTATATAATTTACTGCGTCATAGCAGAGTTGAATTTTGGTCGTGGTATGACAGCGGCAGATTCTCAGTCGGCTGCTGAGATACTGATTCTTTAGAATATTTTTTAAATGAATATCGTGCTCCAGAAAAACTGATTTTTGAATTTCAATTTGAAACTTGGCATAGAAACAAATCTAAATGAGAATAGTTTATTGTAAAAGTTTCAGGTCTTTTATTTTCTTCTATTCTAAAATAAGAACATCAAATTTGCCAGTTTATATCAGCAATATAAAAGACACACTATTACCATAGTTATATCTTAGGATACAAATAGTGACAAGCAGAGATGGAACCAGTCTGAGTAGGCCAGCCATGGGCCATTTGGCAACTGCCTACCAATCAAAAAGTTCCTGTCTCTACGCGAAGTTTCAAGTCGAAATTTGGAAAGAAGTTTTACAGGTGTTCGTGATAGAGATCATCGTATTCATTTAAAAACTACCGCAAAAGTGCAGTATTTCCACAACAATAAACTAAGAACTTCAATTCTTTTCAGAGTATTCATAGCTCATATGAATCGGCATACTCTCGACTCGAAAGCAATTTACCAGTCGGAAGACTTCTCATGTTAGCATCATGCATTCATATTTGTTAGTTAGTATGTTTTGCTATGAAAAGAAAATATTAGTCTTCTTGTGTTGTATAACTGTGACATTTTCTATAAAAGGTTAACGTCCTATTATTTAACAATCGATTTCAATAAGCCTTTCTTTTTACAAAATTCGATAAGGTTTTGAAGTACTACCATCCATATTTAACTCTTTAAACCCTGAAAGAGTTCTGGAAGAGCCACTGATAAAATAACCATACAAATAGAGTATTGGTCTGTCCACTATGCCAATGGTATCATCAGATCGACCAATCACACTGTCCTTTCTGCAGATTAGTTTGATCACTACAGTGACCATTGGGCAAAGGAGAGGAATGGAACATCCTGAAAACTCATACTTCTATTCTCTATTATGATGGTATTGATTAAATAGACCTAAAATCCATTCCTTTTATTAGACTAACGTGAAACAGGAGAAATTGAATATAAGAAAAAATAATTTTAATAACACATGTGTTTTTGACATGCATTTTTTGAAAACACCTTTGTCTTGATTTAAATAATAACATAATCAATGAAGACATTTAGTTAATTAAAAATATCTCTTTGATTTCTAATGTGATAAGGCTTACAAAAATTATATGCATCATCTATGCTATCCTTCCTTTGCTGCTCAATGATGGCTTCACGGTTCATTTAGTACCTTACTATCTCTTATCCACCAAGCTATTGAAAAACTATTGAAATGCATTTAATTCACTAGCAGATATTTTCTTCAATATATATATATATCATATTACACATCCCTCAGGTGTACCTTGTCTGTCGGTAAAAGAAGAATTCTAAAAAAAATTTCAATTTTTTTGATTTTTTCAAACTTATCGATTTTGCAAGTCATATATTTTGGATATGGAGCAATGACAAAAAATATCTCCTTTACTAATCGATGGCTCGTAATGTTTACTACAAAGATTATTTTTAAAGTTTGCAAATTCTATGCTCTCTTTATTTTCTGAAATAATTCTATGTATAGGTCAAAAATGACTCAATAGTGTATAAAGGGTTAACATGATCCAAAAAAATGTTTTTCATAAAAAAAAGATGATTAAATAATATTTCTAGATAGTCTAGCTTTGAAACACATGATAAAGATTTATCACATCTCTTTTCATGATAAGCAAAAATGATTTGTTATATTTTGTTTTTTCGTGTAAATAAAAAATACCTGCAAGACCAATAAAATGTCCACTACCAATATTACTGGAAAATAAAGATGCTCCCACCTAAAAAATGTGTCATTTGATAATGATTTCAAAATTAACAAAATTAAAATCTTACTGGTAAAAAAGTCATCGTTCGTCCGGCGAGAAAATAACCTCCTAAAAAAAAGCAAAATAATCATAGAATTAATAATAATTTATCATTATTAAATACCGACCAACACTACCACGATTTTTCAATGATGACTAAAATATATAAATAAATGAAATTAATATTATTTTCTATATTATCAAAATTTATTAAGATATTTTCATAGGCAATATTTTGATAGAATAAAATAATATCAATAAACTTACCCATATACCAAATCCGATAACAATAATAAAATAAGCAATTAAAACTAAAATGTCTGACCAATGAAGAGGAAAACTTTTAATTGCGTTTACCATCTTGTATCTCGATAAACTGAATGTCTGATCTATGGATCTTTTGTCGGACTATGTCTATCTTTACCTTTAAAAACCTTTTGTCAATATTTTTTTTTTACTAAAGTTCATAACTAATCAGTTGTAAATTTCTCAAGATGCATGTCTGACATAAGTTTGAAGGTTATATTTATATTTTTTGTCTTCTTATATTTATTCACAAATTGAGTGAATAGAGCATTTATATCATATAGAAAAACAAAAGCAAAATCCATATATATTATATCTCAACAATGTAAATTTAATCTTCAATTTCATGCTTTATATTATCCTGTATTGATGATGTAAATATACCAGAAGAATAATTATTATCAATTGATCGTTGTCGAACACGTTTAATATTTTCTTGAGTTATACGAAGTCGTTCAGTTAAATCTTGAATTTCATTTCGTACTCGTTGATGAACATTTTTAATACGTTCTATTGTACAAGCTTTTTTCATAGCATCTTAAAATATATACAAATAATTATATTTAAAAAATATCAATCAATTTTCATATACATACATTCTTTTTCAATTGCTTGATTTTCATCTGTTGATGATGCGAGTAATTTTGTAGAATTAAGTAATCGAACTAATAAATC
>CAJNOL010001850.1:9566-52716 GCA_905250125.1 Rotaria sordida | reverse complement strand
GACCACGATGATGAAGCCAATAATGCTAAATACGACAATAACTGCAATGATTGGATCACCCACCGATCCAGAGCTACCACGATTGAATGAACTGATCCGTGCTGAACATAAATCAATAATAATAGTTGATATGATAAATATAAACAATGCTTTCATCTGAAAAAATTATTTTGGTTGAATGATGTTATAGAATAGAAGAGAAAAAAAAATAAGAAATAAAATTGTGACATATTGATGACGTCAATTTAATCGTTCTACGTCAGCAATGATGCAGCAGTTTCATTGTTTACCTGATCAAACTTCAAATGTTTTTTTTTTCTTATATACTAATTCAAACTTTTCTATTGAATGTCTTCATCTATTCAAATTTCTAATTACGATTTATTTAAATTTTTTTTTTCATTTTACTATTTTTCTTCAAAATGTAATAAAGAAACTATTAAAGAAAAATTGCCTACAGATCCTATTTGATGATATGTAATAATTTAATCTTGTTTGGCAACTTTTATTATAATATTATCGAACACAATAGTTTCTTTTTTTTAATAGTTATCATTACAATAGTTGTAACTGTTAAAAGCGTTAATTAAAAATCATTGTATGTAGATCTTCTTTAATAGAAAACAATCACAAGAACATTTCGGAACACTATCTAAAAGGATTGTTGAAGTATAGCGAGGTAGTAATTTGGACCCCTACAGGCGTAACCATAGGAATGTCGTAGACAGAATATCAATAACGTCTTGTTATAGTACATGAAACATTTCTTTTATTGCATTTCTGGAAGATTAAGTAAAAGAACGGTGAAGAAATGTGTTCCAAAATAATGGATGCGCCAGATTTAATGACCGTGCTTTACATTTCAATTTTCATTCACTTAATATATTGTATTAAAAAAGCAAAATATTCCACAAGATGCAGCGTGAAAAGCTCTACAATTTACGTAGACTAACTTTTTTTTATAGTTGCACTTTTGATTTTCAAAAGGGACGAAATTTCGAGCGATACAATTTCCACCGTGCGAAAACGATATTTTGTTTTGTACAAGATGAATTCGTTTCTTCTTCTTTCACCTTTTTATCATCTAATATCTATCACATAAAAAAAACAAAATATACCACAAGATGCAGCATGACAAGCTCTACAATTTACATAGTAAAGCTTATTGTAATTGTGTTCAAAAAAAGCAAAATTTTGTACGACCGATTTTCGCACGGTCGAAACTGGTTCACTCAAAATTTTACTCATTTTAAAAAATCAAAAGTTAAGTATAAAATGAGCGATCCCATGTAAACTGCAGAGCTTTTCACGCTACATCTTGTGGTATACTTTGTTTTTTAATACAATATATTAAGTGAATGAAAATTGAAATGCAAAGCGTGGCCATTATATCTGACGCACCCGTTAGATAGAGTAAAACAGTCTATCTGTGATTAGCAACAGTAGCTACATCATGTTTCACATTTTAATCCCACAGGGATTGTACTAGCAGCTTTTTTTTATTACAGTTAGATCGGTCAGGTTTTGCCGGTCGCAGAAAGTTATGCATATTAATTAATTTTTCATTAGTAAGACATTATGTGCGTCTACTTAGTGTATGTTTTAAAAGAAAGAATGAGCAATAATTTCATTTTGAAATGTAAATTCAAGTTTTTTTTTTATTCTTTAAATTTCTTTTCAAACAAACGTTTTATTATTTACTGTTTAAAATGTCTTAACAATCAGAACGTTGTCACGTATTGATTGTTTATTTGCTTTTATCCTTTCTTTTTGATATTAATCCAATTTTTTATTTTCAATATGCCGACACGTATGTTAAATGAACTAAAAAGGAGGATAGGACATTAAGTTGATTGCACAGATATTGACATATATTGATTGTATTTTTATAAGTTCAATACTATAAAATAATTTCTGAATTTTTATCAAAATCATGGATTCGGACAATTTTATTGCACAACAAATTCAAGGTAGATTAAAATCTAAATGTTTCGAATTAGTTAGAAATGAAAAAAAGGTTGGATAGCTTGTAATTATAGTTTACGAATTGAATATATAATGAAATGATTTTTTTGTTTTATATTTAGCTGAACTATTTACTTTCACATAATAACACATTTTCTTATGTAAATTTTGAACAAAGTAATAAAAGAAATGAAAATTAAATATTGACTTTTGCGAGAAGAAACTTTATCTCGTGCAGAACAAATTCAGTCTTGAATGTCTTAGTTCTCACTTTGATATCTTGTATTTTAATATCAGCATTACTAAAAAGAGAAGCATAACAATCTGTATGTATTCGAAACAAAATTTTGTCTATACAATGAATTTTATGGCCTGAAAAAGCTTCGTAAACTCGTCGATTTTTATTGGTCTAGAAATATTTTCGGGCCGGCCGGACCGGATCTTTCTGAAATTTCTTCATCAGTTCCAATTCATCATCCAAATTCTCCAGTTTGTTCTCAAGAATCAAACAGATTAAGCTATAATCAAAGCAATTAGTGAATAGAGTGTCTGTAGCTGTAAAAAAAACTACATATTCATTTAAAAATATGATTCTTGTCCAAATCGACGACACCGCGTACACCAATTGTCCCTACTGTGACAGATCACATTAAAAAGTGTGGGTATCACGATGTAGCTGATCTGAAGACGTGCCAAAAATATTCTTTTTCCGTGTAAATACTGTAATGTAAATATATTGTTTGCTTTAGACCAATAATAGTCCTAAATAATTAGTCTGATTAGCAGTGCGGAACATCGCAAGGTGGGAGTGAGATCATCAAAGAATGTCAAAGTGAGGTTATCGTCGGCCTAAAGCAATGCCTACAGTTTATTAACACATAATAAGGCGAAATGAACGTTGAAAAAAGCTGACGATGAAAAATACTGTCACTCAACATAAAACAATAGACATTATCGTTTAATAATTTTAATTTATTTATTTATTTATCTACACTAATAGATTCATTGATAACATGAAAAAAAGATAAATATTTAATATATCCTGCAATATGAATTGATTAGATAGTTCATTAATTATTCATAAAAATCTAGTTATCATGATTTTAATAATTTATATAATCAATAAATATATTACGATAAATTCTAGTCAAACTTATTTTGCTAGAAATATCTGTTTATTACATTAGGAAAATATCAAGCAAATCTGTTCAACTACAAAAACAAAAACCATCAAATCATAGTATTCAAATTTGAACGTCAACATTTTGAGATCTAAATGAATATTATATAATATTTTTTATAAATCATTCCATCATACATGCAAATAACCAAGATGAAATTATTTTGAATACATGTGCAGCTTTTATCCAGTTATCTGGATAGGAATGTGACCAGTGACAACCTTGGTTTTTTTTTCGAAAATCATTCTTTTGCTTATTCTGATTATAATCTTATAGAACTAATTTATTTATGAACTATCAAAACTAAATGCTATTCTTAACGATGACACATTAACAACAAAATAAATTTTTTATTTGTATGAAACCAATTTTTTTATTTATAATATTTCTACTAAATAAAGGCAACAGACTATACATCATCATATCTTGCATAGTTAGTTACTTTTTTTGTTTTGTGTAGCATTTTGACACGGAACTACTACCGTTTGTTCTCATGCATTGAATACCGCTCGTTATAATAGCAAATGGAAGAACGATATTTGTATTTTCTATCATAAATACATATTACAGTATAATGCATAGGAACTGTAATGAAAGTTAAAAGCAAATATTATTCATTCGATTCAATTACTCAGTAGTTTATTTGTTTATATTTATCGATCATTTAATATTCGATCTATCTCCTGTAAATTCATGGATGTAGTTTGACCCTATCATCACTTGTTTCACTGAGAGCAGACAATAACAATCAAAATATAACTCAAATTCTTAAATGAACAGATATTACCAGTAAATGATGAATTTAGTGATGATATAACTATAAATAATCTATCCGTCGTAATCGTCATACCTCAAGACTTAATATAACTGTATTCAATGTTTTAATTAGTGTAAGCATAAGTCACAATCATGCACCATCTTAAGATATTGGAATAAGCTTCATTCAAAATTCATTTCACTTGAGGGTCAAGAGGCTATAAAGTGTGATTTACGACGCTAAAGAGTTCGTGAAAAAGTCGAAAAATAAAATAATAATAAATGTCAATTAATAAATGCATTAGAATCTAAAGAAAAAGATTTGGTCGGAGAGATCAATAAATTTAAATTATATAAATAATTTCTTGAAAAACGATGTCAACAAAAGATTTTAATCATAAAAACATGAATCGAACAAAACTTAAAATCATCAAAACTAGAATATCATTGACGATAATTATAATGATATATTCCATCACATTGTGAATATAGACAAACAAAAAAGAATCACATCTTCTATGATCATAATGGCAATTCCTGCTTAATATTTGATCATATATAGTTTCTTTTTTTTGTAATTGATTAATTAAAAAAAAATTACAAGTGACTTTTCGTTTCTATTGATTCATTGGATCTGCTAATTATGTCATTAACTTCATAGCATAATTATCAAATAATGTCTTGCTATGTTCTAAGGCAAAGATTTAAAATGTTATTATATTCATTTTCCTTTTTAAGTTGAAGGCTTAATCTATCATAGCGATATATGAATATATTTTATTTCGAATAATAGCGACTTTTTTCTCTATCTAATACTTCAACAAATCACGTTTATTCAGGGTATC
Source organism: Rotaria sordida (assembly GCA_905250125.1). Classification (NCBI taxonomy): domain Eukaryota; kingdom Metazoa; phylum Rotifera; class Eurotatoria; order Philodinida; family Philodinidae; genus Rotaria; species Rotaria sordida. The sequence continues at coordinate 47,969 of CAJNOL010001850.1, read as the reverse complement.
TTATTGATTCTTGAACATTATTTTACAATTTGTTTTATTTGATTGAGAGAATTTTTCTTATAATAATAATAATAATAATAATAATATTGTTTAACTAGGAAATAGTTTATTCCAAACTTTATACCCAGATAAGATGACATTTTTAAAAATGCTAGCATGGAATGCTTGACATAAACTTCTTTTCTTATCGTGAAATTTCTCAAATATTTAATCATAACTTAATATGAGACTTAAATAGTTTATACAATAACATTATTTTTGACAATTTGTATCAGTTGAAATCTTCAACTGTTAAAGAAGAAAACAAAGTTTGAAAATAATTGTGACACTGTAACAGAAAATGATTGTACTTTGACGAAGTATAATTCCAGACCACTGCTACAAATCATTTGGTAACAATCACAAATACCAGTAGACTTTCAAAATGCTTCAAAGAAATGCTTGACATTGGAGATATACAGGATAGTGTAGAGCACGGATTAGAAAATTTTTCTCAGTTAGGATCCTGGATATGAAAAAAGCTTACTCTACACATCTCTACTTGATACTCTTTGCTAACGTAGGTAATGTACAGCCAATTTTGACTATATTAGAAGTGTTAATTTTTTTATCAAAAAAAAATTCTACAATGCAAAATTGAATTTATGACATGGTTACTTAGTGTTTAATTCAGTTATGCGCTCAACTGTTTACTTTTAATACTTATGTGTTAGTAAAATATTACTAGACAACCAGTAAATATCTGTTTCTTATAGTCATCCCCTCACTAGTCTTCAATAGAATTATAAAATTTGTTTAAATGTATTGTCGTATATTATCTCTCCTTGTTTATTCATTGTTTCCTATCTTTAATTTTTAAAATTTTTATCAACACATGAATTAATAAAATTATCTTCTTCCTTTGTTGTTCTGATGTATCTGTAGGGCTTGTATTAGCGATCATACTCACAAAGAGTGACGCACATAGTTAAAGACGTATGGGTTTTCTTCTCTCTCTCTCTGTATTTATTGTTTGAAAAACGAATGTTTATGTACGAATATGAAAACAAGTATAAAAATAGAAAAGCATACACAGGTTAATCAAGGTCAAAGAAAAGAAGTAATAGAAACGAAATTATAATATCGAAGATATCAGACGAACAAAGGAATGACCAAGGAAAAGAGAATTAAGATATATGTTATAAAAATGCACTGTAACAGCTTGATATCTCTATGTCTAATATGTAATTTTTATCTGTATAAATAATTGCAAATCTTCTTAGTAAAGTTATTAAACATTGCAAGGAAAATATTGACAATAAAAAAGTAGTGAAAATCTTGCATAGAAGACTTGAAAAATTCTGAATGAATGAATTCAATTGCTGCATGCAAGTACTTAATATGAAGAACAGAGTGATTAGTCGACGTGTGAATTTTCGACATTTTATATTCGATATTTTCAATTTCGACATTTAATCATCAAATCTACCTTCTTCATCCATCAATAGTTCGTATCATTTTAATTGCTCTCTCCTGCTGCTCTTCATCTTCGATACCTACTGCATTAACTAACCACATATTATACACATTGGCATTTTTATTTTCTCGTTGTGTTATTTTTTTCCTATTACTCATATTTACATATGTATATAGATATAAAATTCTTTTTCTCTCTGATGTTTTTGCTTCGATTGACATTATCTATTGTGTATGCCAAAAGCAAAAAACAAAAGAGAAAACAACTGATTGACACAAAGGTAACTATTAGACAGATAATGCATTTTATTGTTTTATTACCAAATCCAGAGTTTGCTTGATATAGGTTTAGTAAGATATCTTTTACATAATCATCATTGGCAGAAATATATTGAGTTGGTAAGTTTGTAAACTAATTTAACTACAGTAATCGTTGCATTATTCACATCACTATTTTCTAATTATATATCTATTAATCAATAAGTACTAATTATCTTTATTGTTTCTGTATTATTATTGATCCTACGAACTGGAAAAAATTCTCATATGAACATCTCTATCGTTATTTTAATTTTTGTATTAGTCATTAAAAACATTGTTTTTTATTGTCTCTATAATGAGTTCTATCAGCGGAAGTCGCATTGTTCTATTGCAAGTGTTCATCAAATTCAAGATCCACACAGAAAAGTATGAATACACTTTGAGTCTTAGGAATACAATTAAATTCTATTGTGCACTTTAGCCAAGTATCTCTCGCCATTATCACGAAAATGATTCATAAAAAAAAAATATGTACGAAACAAGAGGAAGAAGGAATACATATATTTACGTAAATATTTGGCTTCTTTTTTTCTTACACATTTTTGTATTAGCGCGTGTAACTTATATTTTTTCTTTTTTGTATCATTTATTTTCGTGATGATATTAAGTAATATTCATCGAAAGCAAGAGATAAAATTATGTAGAGTGATTAGAAGAAACATAAAAATATATTTTATTGCAGTTCGATACTAATTGATTTCGTTATTTATTTTTTAAGTGCTACATCAATTAACTTGAAGTAACGACAATTTCATTGGTTATTATTCATAAAACCATTCAACCATGAGTTAAGTAAATAAACTACTAGGCATACTTTTTGTATTGTTTTATATCGTTAGTTGGTATTAAACTTTAGTTATCCTTACATTCTAAGTCTTTCAACTAGGTAAGATTTTCTCATGGAAATGAAGATACAATTTCATTTGTTATATTGAACGAAAAGAGTAACAAAAGTAGATATTTTGTTATGATTGAATTTATCTATCGAGTCTTGTAGATTCTAATATTTTTTAAAAGTTATTTTATTTTGTTCTTAAGGATGAAGTTTCAAATAATTAAGAAATGTGATTCGATGAATGCACACTTAGACACTCAAATAAAATGTATCGTATTTGTGTTGCTAATCGTAGTATTATAGACTCGACTACAAACCTGTGTAACAGTCAAATGCTTTACATTATTGATGTCTCATCTCTTAAAATATTCATTCACCGTTTTGCATTTCAGATACAGATGCATATAATCCACTTCATTGAACATACTGAACTTAGACATTTTCGTATGTTTGTTTTTAGATAAGTTCACAATTAGTCATTATTCGAGAATCGATTATTTCGAAATTGGCTGATCAAGATTAAAATGACTCGTCATGATTAAATCTCAAGATTTTTCCTTATTGAATTATTCGGTTCTTAAGAAAAAAAAAACGACACACACCAAAGAATAGATTCGAACCATGTTTTCAAAACGTGTTCCAAAAGAATAAATAGTAACAAGCACCTTATGTTGGTAATTGCGACATATGTGGCATACTTTATATTAGTGTGTATGCAAAGACGATGAGAATAAGAATGAAAGCAAAAAAAATGTGCGAGGAGATTGATATATAATTCATATAAACTCCATTATAAACAATGTTTGTGATCAAACTGATGAATAAGTAAAAAAGGTAAAGATTATGCCCAATCATTAAAATGTACTTTTTTAGTGTTATCGAAAATAAAGCTTGAGGAAAATTAAGAGAAGAATTCTGAAGAACTCATTTGTTTTTCATATTCTATCTCGTTTCTTGATAAAGAGAGATTTCGAGTATCTTAATTATCTAGTACGAGTTTTTAGAGATTATTGTTCATACCATGTATTAGTCGAATTCAAAAGATTCTTTTATAGAAATTTAACGAAAGAATAGGATTATGAAGAAAAGTTTCCATGTATGACATACTGGAGAAAATTTAGTTATTATGTAAAGGTATTCTAATTCCCGTTTGATTGGAGTCTTGTGCCATTGTACAGGTTTTTAGCCATAAAGTCTGTTTTTATATTTTAATCGAATTATTCTTAAAAAAAACAATTAAACTTTCGATGTCTACATTTGAATATTCTTTTGTGTCTTTTCATCTGTCCTACTACTGACGGAGCAATCATTTCACGAAAACAAAAGACGATTTTCACTAAAAAAATTTAAAGTACAAGTACAAACATTTACAAAATATGCTGATACTTGTATTCAAGTACACAATAAAGAATGTGTACTATTACTTAAATACGAAAAAGCGTAATATAAAATATTTTTCTTTATCAAAATTTTAGCAGTTAATAATAATTGTTGTAATCTTTAATATCTCAATGTTCTATTCATAAATTGATGCATATCTTCTATCGAAATTCACAATCGTATTTTTCTTACAATTAATCCACTGATCACTTTGAGTTATTTTGATTGTTGAAGCCATAGTGATAAATAAAAGAGGATATGAGTGAGGATATCATAGAGTATTATTTACAGTCATAACATTTAGTTGCATTAGATTTACTACTTAAAGATATTAATTCAAATTTTAAAGATACTCGGTAAACGAAAGCAAATGATGACTTACACAAATTTATAAGTCTATTAAAATTCTAAAATTTTATTAATAGATTCTTATTTGTAGTTTTTTGTCGTCAGTTGATATATATGTAATCACTCGAAATAAAATAAAACTAATTTTCAGATGAAATATTATATAGTTTCAATGATGAACTTGATTGTGTGAGCATTCTTGTTTTAAAATGTTTTCTGTTCGACTTTAAGAGTTTTCACTCTCGCAACGGATTTTCCACTTAGCATGCACTACTTGAGCATAAATTTTTAAGGAACGAGTAGTCCTGGTAAGAAATACTTTTGATATAAATTTCAACCCGTAGATCATACTAGATCAAACTTTCGGCGTAATCATAGTTTGCATCAGCGTGGTTGTATATTTAATAGAACTCACCGGGTCCAAAGTTTTCGGATCCAGACTCGGTCGAACTATATTTTGATATTCTCAATGAAATTTTCTAATCGGAATTGAATAGTTGTCCCGAAGATATGAGATACTTTTTTTCCGATTTTTTGGATCCAGTGGCTAGCATACTCTACACATTTCTCAAATGGTTAGAGCGCATCAAGTTCGGGACTAACTCGACGAGCTCTAACGTTTTATACTGCTGAATAATCGGAACATAGTGAAAAAAAAGAAGATATTTAAATACAACAAATCATCATACAATATATTAATTTATTTGAGAAACTATAAACATTTACTTTGTAGATATAAAAGATATTTTTTCCGATTGTCGTATTCGAAATCTAAGTTTTGTTCATCTCTTACGCTCTTCGTTAGGAAGTTTTCATCATTTAGTCGTGATAAAGAATATCGACTTTCCAATACTTAGTTTTGTTGTTATGTAGAAAAGAAAATACTATCTTTTTTGTATTTCGATATTCATATAACTATCATCAGCCTGCAATATTGTAATCATTCATAACATGACTTGTAAAGAGTCAATTTCAAAAATAATCACATTCAAGTGTTTGAATAGAGGTCAAAGAGAACAAGTGCTTTTTTCTGTTGTTCTATTTTTCTGTTTCTTGAGTCGGGTGTCCTTATTTTAGAACAACAACAACAACTAGTAGAACAGCTTGCTATTTTTATCTATCGTTATAAGAAAATAGAATATGCACCAATGAATATACGGTTATAGTCTGGGAAGGCAAGAAAAATTCCAATGGAAACAGCTTTTTCATGTCGTGATAATCAATGCGAGGAGTAGTTGTTATGTTAGTTAAAGAAAAGGTAAACAAGAAATGAATAACGTTTTTTTTTTTCATGCATTGTTATTTCTATGCACTAAGCATTTCTGAGAACATCTACAAAAAAAAATATTTGATCAATCAATAAAATTTTTATGTCATACTATACTTTTTTTTTTGTTATTATTATTTTCAAAATTTTTGTTACTTGAGTAATTAAAATTGTATAAGTACATATAATAAAGCTAATACCTAAGAGCTGTTTACGTTAAACTTAATTGGTAACTTTTGCACACACTAAAATATAATGTGTCACATGTACCATACTTTACGACAGAAGACGCTCGTTGTGATACATTTTGTCCAGCAACTTCCTGGAACATTCTGAAAACATGGTTCGAATCTAGCATACGGCGCATTTTTTTTCTATGAAAGCAAATGATGGAATTTTTTTTCAATTTAGTTATTCCTATTCTGAAAATTCAAGCCAATCAGATCTTGAGATCTATCTGATCTTGATCAGATTGATTTAGGATAGTCCTCTCTCGATCATCGATCGAGATCGACATGTTCTCAACTAATGACTAAACGAGAAATAATCTAGAAAAAAAGACACAAGTGTCGTATGTTCAATCGACTTGTTGATATGTAATCGTGTTGTGTGCAAAATAGAATTGTGAATGAATAGTCAGCAGACAGAACATGACAAATTCATAATAGGACACATTTTATTTTAGAGTGCATGAATAGTTTTATTTCTACGAACATGTAATTTAAACTAAAATGATTTTAAACTTGACTTTGAATCTATTCTACACAAATTTAGAACTCACGTAGAAAGACAAATATGTCACTTATATCTAGCTGTATATCATTTTGTCGATAATTTAGATAACTTAATATAAAGCACAATGACTAATATGAAAGCAGTAATAGCAAATGGACCTAAAGATTATAAACTTATTTATGACAAACCAATACCTAAAATACAAGATGGAGAAGTATTAGTCAAAGTATTGGTGAATGGAATTTGTAAGATTTCGTGTTTCGTCAGCAAAACATTGTATTTTGATTATTTTAGGTGGTTCTGATCTGAAAATGTATGAAGGTAGTGAATTTTATTGGGGTGTCGGCGGACGTGCCCGACGCGGTGTTATTCCTGGCCATGAATTCATTGGTTCAGTCGTTGATATCGACCCTTCGATAGCTCGTGATCAATCAATATCCATCGGTGATGTCGTTGTTGCTGAACAACTTGTAGCTTGTCGAGATCAATGTTGGTTTTGCAAGAATGGTATGGAACATAAATGTGATAAATTAGTTATTTATGGTCAAGGTGTTGATGGTTGTATGGCTGAGTATATGATCTATCAAAAGGGATCTTGGTTACATAAAGTTCCTGAGGGTCTATCGCCAACTTATGCTGTCTTAGCTGAACCAATTGCTGTTTCTGTCCGTGCAATGGACCGAGCACATTTAAAACCAACGGATCTGGTAAGTTAGTTTTCTTGCTCGTGTCAAATCACTTTTTGATCAAGAAGATGTTGATTTGATGAGGAATAGTGAGTAATAGAAAAATTTAGAATGGTTTGATTTTTCGATCCTTCGAGTTTCGACTTCAAATTTTGCACGAACAAAGTTTTCAATAAGACTAGTTCATTGGACAAATTGTAAATTTTCTAGTATCTTCTATCTTGAGATATGGAATATTCGAAATTTTCTCACGTGTAAACGCCAATTTTATTCATATGTTTACCTCGAAGTTGCATAATCAACTAATCTCGCTAAGAATTTTGTTCATATAAAGTTCGAAATCGGAACTCGGAAGTTGATTTTTGATGTAATCTAAGGAGAATCACAGTTTTTTGTTGAAAAATTCCGTAAAATTTCAATATCTCAAGAATGAAGACCCAGAAAACCAAATCATTCTTGACTTTTCTATTGCTCACTAGCGCTCACCAAATGAACGTTATCTCAATCGAAAAATGATTTGACACTTGAAGAGGTTCCCTTGTTGATTTGTTAGTATCTAAATTTAATCGTCTACTAATGAATAATTATGAGATGTTCAAACAACGTCTAGATCAAACTGAAGCTTTAGCGTATAAGACAATCAAAGAATGAATAAACTTAATACTGAGCATTATAAATTAGCTATTGTCTGTACAATTACGAGAGAACCTCATCAAATGCTTCCTTCAGCTTTCAATGATTTTTTTTCTTTATAGATACGAGATAGTGTACTAATAAAAATAATAATATGTAGATATATATATATACTCTTTAGATTGTCGTTTCTGGTTGTGGTACAATAGGTCTGGGTTTAATCGCTGCTATTGAAACATATTATCCAGATGTATCGATAATTGTTCTTGATTATTTTCAATTTAAACTTGATTTAGCTAAATCTATTGCTAAAAAATGTACAACATTTAATTTATCAGATAAAACAGTTTCTACAATAGCAGATATTGTTCGAAAAATGTCTGGTGAACAAAATGGTGCTGATGTATTTTTCGAATGTTCAGGTTCACCTGATTCCATTAAAGCTGGTTTTGAATTTGTTCGTAAATGTGGAACTTTTGTTCATATTGGAATATGTAAAGAAATACATGTTGATGCTCCATGGAATGCTATATCAGCTGGAAAAGAATTAACAATAATTGGTTGTAATTTAGGTCGACATGCTTGGCCACGTGCTTTTGAAATTTTAAAAAAATGTGATTTATCTCAAATGATTACACATAGATTACCTTTAGAAGAATATTCTAATGCATTGAATTTGATTAATTCTGGAATAAAAGTTGTACTTGATCCAACTCTTTCTGCACCAAAACTACTTAATGATTCAAAATCATTATTACCATTGATTAATAATAATGATGAACAATTCAAAATAAAAGATAGCATTGCATTTGTAACAGGTTCTTCTCATGGTATAGGACGTGCTATTGCTATTGCTCTTGCTAAAGAAGGTGCAAAAGTTATTATTCATGGTACAAATCATGATAGTCCAAGTTATTCAAATGAAGGTACTACAATGACAATTCTTGCTCAAGAAATATCAACGATAACGAATAATACTCAAATAACAGCTGTTTGGGGTGATTTATCAACAAAAGAAAGTGTTCAATCTGTTCTTAATCATATTAAATATCCTATTGATATTTTAATTTGTTGTTCTGGAGAACAAACAACATCTGAAGGTAAAATATGTAACGATACATGTTTAACAATAAGTGATTCCGATACAAAATTAAGTTTAAATAGAAATTTTTGGACAACACATCTTGTTTGTCAATCAATTGTTCCTCAAATGATTCATAATCATCGAGGTCATGTTATTATTATTGGTTCAACATCGGCTTTAATTGGTAGAGAAAAAGATGCGCTTTATACAGTATCAAAAGCAGCAGTTCATCAATATATGAGATGTTTAGCAACTGAAGTAAAATCATCAGGTATTAGAGTTAATTGTATTGCACCAGGACCAACTTTAATCGAACAATCTACACAAAATATTGGAAAAGAACAAGGTATTAGCGGTAGACTAGAACATGTTGCTAATGCTGTTATTCACTTACTTAATATGGATTTTGTTCATGGACAAATAATTCGTGTTGATGGTGGAGAACAAACTTTTTCTTCTTAAATATTTTATTCATTTTATATACAAGCAATTACCTTAATATCTCAATAACATAAATATCATGGAACTTGATTGTTTACTAATATGAAATTTATTTTTTTATATATTTATTTTTAATATTCATAAACTCAATAGGTTTTTAAAAATTTATTTTCGAATTAATTTATCCAATTAAAAAATAAAAGTCGAAAATTGTGATGATTCACAAGGAGATTAATCCATTACTATTCATTTCAAAATATAATGTACCCCACTGTTTTCTGAATAACTTTTGAAAGGAACATCATAAAAACCTACGATTTTCATCATTCAAGAGAGAAGATCAGAGGTCAGTTTGTGCTAAATGAATTACTTTTGTTGGAACATTTTGGTAGGCTATTTGGATCAAAAACTACTGTTTGTGTGAATTTATACAATTGGACAAAAGCAGATATTTTAGGTTTTTCTCGGTAAATATACGATATATCGAAGAACGGTTTTCGCCATGTAATAGAGCTCGTCAAAGTGACTCTAAAAAAAGGTCAAATCTGGATCTGCCATATCCTACGTTTTATTTAACCTGTTATCTCATTGGTTTATGCAATCGATCGATTTTCAAATATTAATGTTTAAATGTAATACTTGTTTCAAGCTTTAGTTATGGAGTGTAAAGATTTAATATCGATCATTTTCAAATGTAGCACTTGATTATTAACTTGAATTTATCCATATGCAAGATTTTGTGCTTATATGTAACATTGAAATATATTTCTCGAATTATTATTCAATATTATTACAAAATATCAAAGGTATTATGATATTAACAAACATATCTCTCCTAAGCAGTATCATCGAATCTATGGTAGATTCGGACAATGATTTTTCTTTCATTTCAAAGTCAAAATCTCTCATTTTTTGTTCCTTTTTTTGTTTGTATTTGAACAATAATAAGGCAGAGCCCTGATCGGTATTTACATTTTAATAAATAACATGAAACACGTTGGGGAATTAATTCTGAATTTATTTTTATTTATTGTTTGATAATGCACATTATTTATGACAAATTAATGAGTATAAGACTGCTACGAAGAACATTGTTAGATTTTTAACAAAAATCACATTTATTTATTCAAGCTTTTGACAGATTACATCTGTCATCATCAAGAATAACGAAACAAAAAAAAACAAGAAAAACTCTATATAGATGTATAGTTTATGACAAGAGAACAAAGAAATTAATTGATAGATAATTATATTTCGCGAATTAGAATTATCTATCAATTAATTTATTTATTCTCTTTGTCACAAACTATACATATAGATAGGGTTGTTCTTGTTTTTTTGATATTCCTGATCATGACAGATGTAATCTGTCGAAAGCTTGAATAAATAAATGTGATTCTTATTGAAAATCTAACAATGTTCTTCGTAGCAATCTTATACTCATTAATTTCTCGTTTACAATTTACTTTTCTTCAACCTCTTTACTTGTGCACATTATTTATATTACAAACTTATTTCGACTTAATTGATTGTTGAAAAGCAAAAGTTGAGACTAGCAGAATTGAACTTATCTTTTCTTCGCGAGATACATCGGTCTATTTTCGATTGAGCTTATTATTGTTATTAATTTTTTATTGCTTTTATTCAAGTCTTCTTTCTTTATACCTTACTATTATTGGTATTGCAGAATTATATACTTGAATGTATAATATTATATCCATCGATATATGTATATATTTATGTTGTATTTGTTTCAGAAATAAATAGTTAAGCTAAGGTCACAAGTAATATCTTTAGCGATGGTGATGATCGTATTATTTAACTAGTAAAGGTCGAAAATTCATATTCATAAAATTATATTACACTGGATTATTATCATTAAACGGAAAATATTTTTTTTCCATCAGGATAAAATAGAAAATCAATGTAATGAAGTTAATTTTTTTGTTAGTAAACATTTTCTAATGATTGAATATCCATAAAGACGATTAGAGCTATATAATCAATAGTTCATACTCAACATTTTCTGTTCCGTCATCTTTATTTTTTTTCTTAATCTTATATTCATTAATGATTATTTCTTTTATTGGTCACGCTTGTATATTTTCTTTCTTTTTTCCAAATATTTTCATGTTATATCAAATAAAAGAGTGAAATGAAAGTTAAAAATGGGCAAAACAAAGACAAAGGTATCCATGTGATATACATTAGGCACATAAACGAAGTTAAATAAAAAGTATGATCGATCGAAGAATACATCCCAACAGTTTAAAGAGTGTCAAGTTAAAACAGATATATGAAAAGATAACACAAGGTCAATGTAAACGTACATGAGTTCACTGAAGTAATTAATGCGTGAGTCAAAAGATCTGCATTAATTTTGTTTTTGATGTAGTGCTGTAATGGAATCCCGTAGAGATTTTATCTTTTTTCTGTTAGAAAATGTAAAATGTCTAGTGCAAAAATCTACAAATGAATACCATTGAAAATGTTTGATCGAGACTACAGAAAGTTTAGAACGAAAAGTATTAAAAAATGATTTCGCAACTTTTTTTTAAACTTGGAAAAGATGTCATTTAATTTGACCACTTTTATTTTTACTCTTCGAATCCGAGTTTTACAAGCTACAGGTAATGAAGTCTTGTAGCAGATAAAAAGAAGTCCTTTGTATGTTTATAATAGTTAAAACGAACTCTTTAATGATATTACCTAATGTCTACATTTTTTATCATTCTCGATTACAGTCTGAAAAAGAAATTCTATTCTAATAGAGAGATTGTTAGAAATTATATATTCCATACGAAAATCAAAGCTTGATGAGTTCTCTGTCGCACGATATTATTTGAAATAGAACACAGATTTTCTGTGTAATATTCAACCAAACATTTGTTTTCATATTGGAAATCATAAATCCATGAAATAAATTTTTTTAATTATATACTCTTCTGTTTATTCTCTTGTACGCTAAACCGATTGTTCTAATACTACATGAAAGACTTCTTTTTAATAAACAACTATATAGTATATGAAATTCTGAAAAACATCGCATAATGATGAAGAAAAAGCTCAAACAAATATTTTCGGATTACAATATTCTCACCAAAGTTGCGGAATCCTTTTTCAATACTTTCCGTTCTAAACTTTCTGTAGTCTCTATCAAACATTTTCAATGGTATTCATTTATATATTTTTGCATTAGACACTTTACTGTTTCTAACAAAAAAAAAAAAGATGAAATCTCTACGAAATTCTGTTATAGCGCCACATCAAAAACAAAATTAAATAATGCAGAACTTTTGCCCCATCCGTTATATAGTAGATGCAATTAATTTTATCATTTAAATTGATCTCTAGAACACACTGCTCTCTTCAATGTTGAAACTTGCTTCGATCATACTTTCAGAGATTCACTTAATCATAATTTTCAAATAGATTCCAATAAAACTGAATCATATTTACAAAACTCCAGTTAGATAATAGACACGACAAATATCAAATGGCGATAGATATTAAATTTTTTATTGAAATTAAAATACAAACATAAAAGGATATAATTGAAACCGAAATACCCTTATTTTAGTTTAAATTCTACATAGCTGAAAAAAAATCTCAATTAATATATACTAATTATAGTTCTATTTCATATTCATCAATCACAAACTATGTTCGTCATATTGTCGATGTGGTAAAGTACGCTGCTGTTCAACTCGTGTATTTTTTGTTCGTGTTGGTCTAATACGAGTTTGAATAACATGATTATTCCATATCATACCCCAATTATTTGTTCGTAAACGTTGTCGTACCGCTGGCAAACCAACAAGAGCAATAAATGGTGAAGCAAGTGGACATATATAAAGACAATAATTAATTACAAGCATTATCGCATCTTGTAAAAATAATGGATCATAAAATAGACGAATAAGTGATATAGTGACAAATGGTATCCAAATAATAAAATACAACATTGAAATAGATACAAGTTGTACATACATCAAGCGATATTTTCTTCATGTATTTTGTAATTTCATTGCACGCTTTTGATATATGAAACGTATCAAAAGAATCATATTAGCCAATATTATAAAGATAGTAGGAGTGACTACATTAATAAAGTAATCTATAGTACTTATAATTGCTTGAAATTGAAAACAAGCACCTCCACAAACATGTGCATCATAAGAATAGACATTTTCACATGGATAAATATTGGCTAGTAAATTATAAAATATTAATGGATAAATAAAACAAATGAGAATTGAAGGATAATGAATAATAAAACACCATTTATGTACATATCTTTCATGAAAAATAAGAAAATATCTTTCAATAGATCCAAAAGCCATAAGAAACAAACCAGCAGCATATAAACCATAATTATAAGCCACCCAAAATGAACAAAACTGTTTACTTTCAGATATAGCGTGACCTTGATAAGAATAAACCAAAGCAATTGGTAATTCCGTAGTAATAAGAATGAAATTACAGAAAACGAGAACAACAACTACATGATTATGTAGATGTTTATGATTAATTTCACGAGTTTCCAATAAAAAGAAGAAAACAAATCAATGATGGAATTAAACAAATGAGTAAAAGTATGAAACGTATCAAACGATGTATATACGCATCCATAGTACTGATAATATGATAAAATGAACTGTCTTCTTTCGAATTACTGTAGACGACACTAAGGAAATCTGGATTAGATAAAGTCACGACGTTGTAAAAAAGTTGAAGTTCGTGTAAATGAGAAAATATTTAATATAATTGGTATATAACATGAGTTTCAAGTGACGTACACTGATAAGGCATCTATAATTTTTCTTAACGATATTCCTATCATTTTAGGCACGTGAGTGTTTTTGATTAACCAAAAGAAAATTTCTAATGATAAATCGGACACTTTTATTGAAGTCTACGTGGTAGATATTAATAAGGAAATAGAATTTAATGTCAAAACTGTCATAATATTGTTTCAAAGTTTTCATTTAGATTAAAATGCTTATGCAAAATCACCGTCAAATACATAGTTTTAGTCTATAAAAAAAAGTTGATTAATTGCTTTGCTAGTATTTTACATTACAGAATTACTAAAATTGATGAAAAATTTGACATCTGCTATTAAAAACTGCGTATATTAATTCTAAAAACCTATGAGAAAAGAATATTCTATGATTGATTTTTGCATCTTCTTACCAATCTATTTTATCCTTTGAAATCTTCGACTAACTTTTCTTTTCATTAATAATTCAAAATTATTTTCGAAAAAAAACCTATTTCTTTTTCTCGACTATTTTTCAGTTATTTGTTTTAGCGATTAAACTATAGTTCTTTAATCTCAAATTCAGGTTGAAAGTTTGATTTTATAATCATGTTGAAGTCATGACTTTCTACAATTGATCCTATTTTAAACAACAACAACAACGACAATTATTAACGAATGGAAATGATGACTTGTCTTATCTTGACTTTTTTATTTATATTACTGTGGTGTATTTCTTATATTTTTCTTGTTTAAATGTTTACTTATACATATACCAATATTCATTTAATAAATTGTTTTTATTCACGTAGTTATAAACGAAATGAAGATTGATTTACAAACTGAATGCTACTTAACGATGGTTTTGAACATGACAACTATCAGATGAGATGGTCAGAAAAAAAAAGTGTACTTACTCATAGATGCTGGAACAGCTTATAATCCTTTGTCAAAGAAATCTGTCCATCATATTAAGAATGTAATGAATTACGGAGAAGTCAACACAAAAAAAGAAGATGAAAATGTTGATTTCAATATTGAAGGGGACGATAACATTGAATAACTTTCATTAAACACAAATATCAAAATCAGCACTTCTAGGCTTGATGATGAAAATGTTTGATAGACTTTAAAAATGTTATTTTTCTGTGTGAATCCGTTGTCATCTATGTTAAACATTAAAATTTGAAAAGCTTACGTCGCAAATGTTTTACACATATTTTCTTTCAATCTTTTTATAGATTCAATTATATGATCTGTTAGTAATTTTATACTATTATATTGTCTAGCGTCCTCTAACACACATTCAAATATGATGGTTCAGTTGAGGAGAAATGGTTAAACAAACTATTCTTCAATCTGAATTTCAGACTAAAGCACTATAGCAAAATTTATAATAATATTTTCCTATAATCAGAGAAACACAATCTTGACTGTATAATCTAATCAAAATTTAATCATGTGCAAAAATAGTATGAGATTGTTACATGACACTATTGAAAATTGTAATTATATTTATATATAAATAATCCATCAGAGAAGTTCTCCGAAAATAAATATTAATCCATTTCTTTATCTTTGATACATTTAGAAAAAGTTTATTGACATTCTGACCAAAATTATTATATATTAAAAAAAATGAATGACAGCAGGAAAAAAATTTTTACGAATAAATCAAAAGCCCTACGAGATTAAAGTGGAAAACATGATGTAGTTGGTGTTGTTAATCACAGGAAAATTATTCTATTCTACCGATTTTGGGATACACTTCTTCATCATCCTTTCGAAATACAACAAGAAGACGTAGGTCATATATTATAATAAGACGTTATTCATACACGGTCTGTAATTGTATATCAACAACGTCTGTCATAATTTGTGACGCGGATTGAAGAGCGTTGTTTAGACATTTGTCGTGATCTGTAATGAAGGATATACGTTGCTAGAAATGTCAGTTACGCATATGACATGTTATTGTTAAAATATCTGTTATGATCTGTCGGAGCTACAAATTTCTACCCTATATACTTCAACGTTCCTTTTAGATCATATTTTAAAAAATCCTTCAGTCCAGTTACTTCATTCTTTATGTAAAAAAAAAAGATCTGATAGAAGAACAAGTCTTTTTTTGTTCTTAGTTATATTCAATATTGAACAAAGAAATATCTAGAGATCGTATTTTTAATAGTTTCAAATCCTTTATAAATTTCAGTACTGCTCAATTAATTATTTATGAGAATATATTTAAAAAAGAACAAATCTGTGAGCAATGTTCTTAAAACAAAATTCAACCATACAAATTTCATATTTACAAAATACCTGGAAAGATTACAAATAATAAATGTGGCAATCTTTCAACACCATTTACATTTTATTTATTTATACATAATTGACAGAAGACTTTCATTTTATTTTGGAAACCATATAAAAAATGGATCTATTTGTCTTAACATAAAACTATCGTCATATATCATACGATTAATCTTATTAATCAAACTAGTTCTATTGTTTTAATATTAACTTTAAACAACATTTTATTTTTCTAACGTCCATTACAGGATTTTTTTTCTCTTCACATTTATTGACAGCACAATGTTTGGCGAAGTATCCGAAGGCGACAACATATAAAATACAAGAAGAAAAAAAAAACGTTTTTTTTTAAATGTTTCTATAATGCTCCCTTTCATTTCTCTATCGGCATTAAAATACATTATCGTCAACAATGTTGTTTTTGTCATCATTGCAGTTTGGTAGCGTCTATATAAGAGTTTCTGTTATTTTTTTTTTTTTGCTTTTATAATTGTGCACACATCTGCACGAAAGCATAAGCATAGAAAGCAACTTAACATTTTGCAATCATATGTTAATGAACATGAGTACAACAGCTTCTCCTACACTTGAACAACCAGCAAGAAGTCAAACAGCTGATACATCTTCGAATAGAAGACGACATCAATCTGCTAATAACAAACAAGCAACATCTCGAACATTATTTGCTTCACCATCTCGTGCTAGTAGTTCATTTCGTCATAATAAATTATATCGTGGTCCACCAACACCACCACCTGAAGTTCAATTTGATCTAGAACGAAGTTTTATTCTTGATTCTAAAGCTGTATCGAATATTTCTAATGATTATTCAGTAGCTAATCCTAAATTAGGTTCAGTAATTCCACCATATAATGCACAATTAGATCATCATGTTGATAATTATTTTAAATTTTTTGGTATACGAAAAACATTAGAAGGATCGGGACAAGTATAGAATATATTTTCTTTAGTAAAAAAATATTAGAAATTGAATTTTTCTTATTTAGTCAGCTGCTCATGAATCAGTTGCAGGTCGAGTACATGATCGATTTTATACAAATGGTCATGGCTATCGTTATTTGTCACTTCGAAATAAATTTGGTTCAGGTGAAGTAAAAAACTAAAAACAAAAACAGCAATTAACAACAATTGATATTTTAGGTCATTCGATTGATGAAATTCGTGGTCATGAATTATTTTTAAGTGATCCTAAAGCTGTTGTTAATTATAATGGACTTTTCGGTATGTTATTAAATGACAATAAACAAAAAAAAAGAAAATAATTATTTGTTTAATTTTCCTATTGAATATAAAAAGGTTATCGTCGTAATACACCATCACTTCGTCGACAACCAACAATTGGTACAACAAAACTTGATGCTAATGGTTATATTCCTGTTGGTCGTTATTCAGTTATTGGTTGTGGTAAATCATATGCATTCCATTGCCAATGTAAATTTGATCAACCATGTCGATGTCATAATCAAGCGAAACTTTGTCCTTGTGTTAAAGTATAGATATTATAAAAAAAAAACATAAATATGTATCTAATATTGATTATGATATATGAGAAATTATAAATAGATTTTGCATTTGACTTTTCTCCTATACACAATTTTTCATCAACTTCCGAACGACATTCATCTATTCCATTACAACGAGCATTTGCATGTACACAATAAGAATCACCACAATCAATAAGATGTTCCATTGGACAAATATATAAACCATCATTCAAGCCAACATGTATTTTTGGAGTAAATGTTGTAAAAAATAATTTAAATTGATGAAAACTATCATCATAATCACTAGTAAAAGTTGGTGGTTGAATAAATTCAAGATAAATTATATTACTATTAGATAGATAATCATCAGATTGATGATTCAATGATGCTGATTTGCTTTTATCAAGCATCATAGGACAATCAAAGGTTGTTGTTTCATGATGCTAAATAAATAAAAAAAAGGATATTATACGATGTTGTAATATTTTAAACATACATCTCGAATTTTCAAACACGGTGCTCTTGGTATTGAAATAAAATAATCTTGATCATAATCATCTCGTATATTAGAAATCGGATAAAAAATAAATCGAATATGATCACCAATTGATGCTCGTAATTCTATGGTACATTCTTGTATGGATAATATCTTTGTATAATAATCATCTGTATATAAAAAGAGAAGAAACAAAATTTCTAGTTGATTCTATTACTACTTTCATTTCTATCATGATTGAAAATTTCATACCAAATTTTTGATATGGATTACGTGCATAAATAAATCCTGATGGCCATCTATGAAAAAGACAAACTCCATCATGAAATGATCATTAAACAATCAAATAA
Organism: Rotaria sordida; assembly: GCA_905250125.1. Lineage (NCBI taxonomy): Eukaryota > Metazoa > Rotifera > Eurotatoria > Philodinida > Philodinidae > Rotaria > Rotaria sordida. The sequence goes on along the minus strand of CAJNOL010001850.1, from coordinate 29,361 downwards.
AAAAAAAAGAAGAAGAAAGAAATCACATACATTGTTAAATTAATAAACATTGATTGAATATTAAATTCATATTGTTCTTTACAATATGAATATAATGTTTGATTAATAATTGTATGAGGTTGCATTACAACTAAATAAAATAAAAATAATCAAATATAGTTTTTTTTAATATGTTCTTTCATTAAAATTAATTTAACTTATACAAAAAGGTATGTGCTTATTGAGATATTCTTCATCATTGTTAATAACATTAGTGACAGTTATGATAACATGAATAAAGTATACAAATAGACGAGCTATCATTGGATTGTGAATTGGATAACTTGTAGCCAGTAAACTCTACCACTTATTGTTTCTATTGAATCGGCTTTTTTTTATAATCAACGACAACTACGTGCAATGCTTGATCCTCTATGGAAAGAAGTGTGCCACCGTTATTATTACGCTTCTTCATCTCTTTCCGGGCGGAAGACGATAGCGTATGGTAACATACACGTACACCGGAAAATCATACCACAACGACTTTCTCTCCTCCTACTCTACTACAATCGTCCTTGTTTATACAATGAGATGAAAAGCGAAGAAAATAGAAATTGAAATATGACAATTGCAAGAAAATAGTTTTACTTATTACAAAGACAAAAAAAAAAGAATCAATTGTAAAAACAGATTTTTTTCCGAAACAAGGTTCGCAGGTGTTTTCTAGTTAAAGAATTTTTGATTGCAACTATTCATTTTAATTTTGCCTGTTTTCTCTATTCTTTTCCAGAAAATCGTTTTCTTTTTCTTCCATATTATTCTTCAACTTAAGTATTGAATATGAATGAATTGAGAGGAGAGAAAAAAAGAAAAACGACGTATCTATATTGCAATGAAGCATGACGTGGCAATGTGATGATGGCCTTGTTGTTCTCTTGTATGTCTGGTTTTTTTCAATAACTAAATAAACTATGACAAAACCTTGAATAAAAAAGATGATTACAAGTTGAAATCAACGAAAATATTTTATTATATTAGATAAATGTTCAATAAATACAGTAGGTCATTTATCGATTATTATTAAAATAAAACAAAGAAAAAAAAAACAAGAGGAAATTATTGTTTATTTTCTTTTTTCTTCTGAAAATTGGAGATTATTTTTTTTTTTTTTTGCGTTCGTATTAATAAATATATATGTATATTAGTAGTTACGGTCTTTCTTTTCGTTCTTTTTTTCTTATACAAAGAAATATAAGAAAAAAGGTGGAGGTAATCGATATTCGTGCTGATCAAAACAAACGTTTCGATTGTATTGAGTATGATGCTTCAAGCATATTCAAATATCAGGGATCTTTATGTATCATTCTGAACGAATATACTATTGGGTATGTATCTGCTGAAATTGTTCTTTTTTTTTTTTTAATGAATGATGTAGAAAAGGAACCCATTAACTGATTACTATATATTTTCTGATGGCAAAACGATCAAGTTAAATTATTCTTTTCATTTATTTTCTATTCTATTAGAAAGAATCAAGGTTAGTCTAGCCTACATTCATACATTGATTTTGATTGTTATATGAATTTGTTTATTTTTTAAAATAGACTAAAGTCAATATCTTACATATTCAAACAAGATTCATTTCAAGCAGAATTATTCTACACTGACTTTTAGTATCATTCTTATTCTTGCGAAAAGTAACAATCACTAAAATAAACAAACAATGAGTTATGGTATCAAATCAAATTTCTCAAAATATTGACAAAAATCAATTAAAAATTTTTGTTAGAATAATAATATCAATCAAAAAAAAAACAAAAGCATCGTAAGACCATAGATATTCTCATTTTGTGCTTATGAAAAAAAACCAATACTACTTGTTCTGATGTCAAGTTAACTTCTATATTAAACCACGCAAACATTCTCATAGGATTTCTAAAGAAAATATTCTAATCAAACTTTTGAACTCTTGTAAATCGATCGATAGTTATTTAGTTCTATGATTGTTTTAAAAATATTTCTTAATAGATTTAGCAATAATACTATGAAACAAAATGATGATTGATATTTCATCAATATTAGATTGCATGAATAAAACAAAAATACACTATTAAAATTCGCTTCTTTAATTCATACATAAACTTTTTTTTAAAATTTTTTCATCATTAATAATTGAAATATATATGAAAACGAATATTATTTAAATACTTTTTTTAAAATATTTATTGTCAATCTAAGAAAATACTTTTGTAGATAAAAAAAAAAAAAAAAACTTATTTCAAAATGATTCGTCAACATTTTTTACAACAACAACGTTTAAATCATAATCATGATCGTCTACTTGAACGCTATCAACGTCTTATCTCACCACAAATATCTGAATTTCGTGCATTTGGTACAAGTTCATTACCTGGTCGAAATTATGAACAATATTTAAGAGACATAAATTGTAATCCTTATCGTAGAGATTCATTAGTTGCATTATCCCGAGCAGGTATTGGTTCATCAAGTGAAACATATCGATGGTTGGGTAATGAAGCATCGGAAATTTTACCAAGAAATGTTAGTTCTATCATGAAACATGCTCGACAACAACCAATGTCAATAGTACATGCAGAAAAATTTGAACCTGTTCAAATTTATGAGCATCCAGTATTTGGACCCACACCTGCTTATCTTCGGCCTATATATAATGAAACACAACGTCAACGACTACGAGAAATTGATAATGATAGTAGTAGTAGTGAAAATGACTATGAAGTTCGATCACATATTTCAGATCATGAAGAAGAAAGAAAAACTTCTTCGACTACTGTAAAAGATGTTGACGATGTTTATGATGATGGACCTGATTATGTACCTAAAGGATATATATCATATAAAAAATGGAAAGCAAAATATGAACATCTTATTCCAGTTAATCCTCTTCTTTTTAATATTTATATTCAACGTCCAAATGGATCAATTAATAGCTTTGGTCGATCATTATATACATCACTTAATCATATTAAACCTCATAGACCATCAAGTCGTGATGAAGATGTATCTTCTCCATCTTTATCAGATACTGATTCTGTTTCGTCTGAAGTACCTTATGAAAATACTTCAATATCAAGTCGACAATATAATAGATTGCAACCACAATTATTTCGTGGAACTATTAAACCACAACCATTAAAACCTATTCGTGCAGGTTAGAATTTGCTACAATACTAGAATATATTCTAGAAGAAAAGAAAAAATCAAACACTTCAATATAAATCATAGCCATTTATTTTTTAAGGAACAAACAAATTCTCAGATTTTTCTTTTCTATTTATCTTTTATAGGAGATACTATTGATTTATCGGACGATGAATTAACTTCACCTAATTCACCCGTATCCTATTTATCACGAAACAAACCAAATTTAATTACACCAACATCAATATCTAACACCATTCCATCAACATCGATAAAATCACCATCAATTCCAACAACAGGAATAACATCATCTTCATCACCATTACCTCCAACAACATCATCATCATTAGCTCCCACAACAGTAACAACATCTTCACCATCTGTTCCAACAATAGGAAGAACGTTATCACCATTAACTCCAACAACAGAAGCAACATCATCACTGCTTGCTCCAACAACAGAAACAACATCATCACTGTCAGCTCCAACAACGGAAATAACACCGACCTTGAACACATCACACGGTAACGCTACAGATGTTTAGAGCTTTAGTCTAATAACAAGGTCATGATTTCTTCCATTTCTTTTTCTCAATAACGATGAGAGTAGAATAATTAGAGTGCCCTATTTCATGTTTTTTTTTCCGCATGATTCAAGACTAAGTCATCATTGTTAATTTCAAAGACATATTTAAACAAGTGTCGTGACTTTTCGCATTTATGTGATCTATTTAAAAATTCTTATATTCTATATTTAAAGACTTTTCTATATGTAGTTGCATCTGGTTCACCAGTATCGTCAACGAATGCATCAAATATTCCTCCTGCACCACCATTGCCTCCATCTTTATTGACAACCACATCTACTCATTCATATCAAAAACCTTCAAATTTTCCAATTTCATCACCTCCAATTCCACCACCTGTGCCTAGACCTTTATCAAATTCCAGTGCATCTGCTATGTATCAAACACCTTCAATTGCTTCTCTTTCTTTATCATCGGCTCCACCACTTCCTAGTTCGATACCAATAGCAAATTCAACAAAAGCAGTAACTTTTGGTGGTTCATCATCAATTCCAATAACAAATAAGGATGTTTCAAGTAGTATTGATAGTTAGGATGAAAGAAAATAGAAACGTCGACAACAAAGGAAAAGGTAAACTATACTAATTACTAATATAATATTTATTATCACTCATAAAATATAATCTATTATTTAGACGAGCTCAAGCTGCTGCAGGTTTTGATGTGCATCCATCATCTTCAGATGACTAAACACTTTGTAATATTTATTTTTCTCAATTTCTTTTTTATGTATATTTTCAATAAATTCTATGAAACGTAAGAAATAACGTTAACTTTAGACCAATAGATTTGAGTACTCAACATGTATGTTCTCTCTTTTTCATCCAATAATTATTTTTCCAGGAAATACTTGGAATGTAATAATATAGATTTTTTTCTCATCTTATTAAACCTTCTATGCATTTGTTCTTTTATAAGCTTATCATACTAAATTGAAAACATAGTATTAGTAGATTGAACGTTTGTGTTAATATATATATAATGTTCTTAGAAATAACTTTGTCCTTAATCGTTTATTATCTGAAAACGACTAAGAATAAATAGAGTGCACTATCCACACTTGAAAAAAAATATTATTTTTGATCATTATGAGAATCTATCAAATTTATATTTATGAATGCAAATGATGTTCTTTTATCACCATTTTCTACATGATTGAATTCCTAGCAAAAGCAATCTGATAAAACAAGTAAATAAACCTGAGTATAGCATGTCAAGCAAGATATTGAATGACATTTGAGATCTTGTCGTTTCTTATTATCTTTAACGCTTTGGATAATACAAACTATATGCATTAAGAACTATTTATAACCATAGAATACAAAAAAAACAAGAGAAGCGATTAATTGACTAGATAAACTAGCCGAGAAGTGTTTAGTGCTTCAGAATTCTAAAGCTCGCTGTTGATTATTATCAGATTTAGCATGAAAACTTATACTTCTCTACTTATCTTTTTGTCATAATAAAAAACAAAAAAGAGCAGCGTTGTAATAGATCTGAAGATTCTTCAATACTTGAAGAAAATCGTGTAGGTATGCTTTTTTTTCCTCAAGTAAAACATGTCGAGAGCAATTTTAAGTAGTCTTATCAAAAGAATCAAAAAGTGTTATTTTAGAAACTATTAACTATGTTTTTCTTTATGTTCGCACACTCACATTTATTTAGTTCGTAAAAAGTACATAAAAATTGTATTATTTGAATTAAACTTCTCAATTAATTTTATTGATGTGTCGTTAGAAATTATAATGACATTTGCATTATCATTCTATGAGAAAGATTATGTTTCTCTATAAAGTTTGAGTAAAAAAAACTCCAAGTTTGAAGTTTAGTAATTAGGTGTCAGATAAATGACTCTTTTTTTTTTGTCCCAGACAAATATCAGATATCTATCTACGAAAAATTCTAAAGATATCAACTTCTATAATATGATATTTTTTTTTCGAACATTTATAAAAATATGAGCAAAACAAAAAACAAAAAAAAAATTCTTTCTGAAGTCACTTTGTTTAACTATTAAAAATGTGTTAAAAAATTTAGTTGATTTTTACCCGTATGAAAAATGTTTTGAATCGATTCGTAAGTTCTCGACCGGTTACAGCTCTGACAAGGATTCATCAGTGTTCCGGAAAAAGCTTTTTGTGGTTCTTTTTTTTCACTATTTCTCCATCTTTGTTCCTTTTTATTTTCTTCATATTTTTAATGTAGTATGTTAATGCATTTGTAAATCTAGTGAAGACAAAAGGGTATTCTTTCATCTTAATTTTAGCATTAAGTGAAAATGACGGGTACAATAACATTTTAGAAAGAAGATAAAGAAAAATTAATAATAACAAAATTTTTTTTATTATACTGTTCATTTTGCTTTTTTCTCTTTTTCTTCTCTCTCGCTTTCTCTCCATTTCTAATTTCTACTTTATATATATATATCGTGTACGTACTCCGATTCGTTCAATCTAAGATTGGACGTAAATTTGAGTATAAATGTTAACAAATATTGTCGTGACTAAGTAGGTTAATGACTGCTGTCATGAAATTTTTATTTTTATTTTAAGCTTTGAATAAAATATCGTCCGAATAGAACGAATCTACAAGATAGCAATAAGACTGAAAAACATAATAGAACAATATTTTTTATAAAGAATTTTTTTTCCCTAGAATTTCTTCATTAATCCTCGTTTTCTTTTATACTCTTTTATATTTATGATGCATAAAATAAAATTACTTACACAAAATTATCATTGAACCTTTGATGAGCAAATTTTCAATAGAGTCCACTTAAATAAATGTCAAATTGAAAACAAATTTTCTTTTTTGTTTCTAATAGGAAAAAAAAAATGACATTTTCTTTAATTTAGTCATTTTTCAACTTTCTTCTATACTCATTTAAAAATAAATTGCTGAAATGTATAGAATTTCTTCGATATGTTTATTGTCCATTATTAAATATTATTCCTAATAAAAAAAATATAATTTTATAGGATGCTTGTCATTCATCAAAAGAGTTTTGGTTGATTTACTCTATTTTTAGAGACAAGATTATTTTCTTATTGATGTCGAAAAGAATTTCTAGAGCACTCATCTAAACTCAGTCTCTCATATATGCATACAATTTTTTATTTAAAAGAGAATATAATCAGACCACTTCTTTTTTTTTTTCATCTTGTTCTCATTATAAAAAATATATTTTTTTTTATTCAAGGACGTTATAACGTAGGACTCCTAAGACATGTTGCCATTTGGCTTTTATTTAAGAAAATTTTTATCTTTTTTGCTTATTAAATAATTAAACAGGAAAATATACTTTTCCTTATATGTAGTATTTACGTTTATTTATTTTTATTTTGACAAGTTTTTATATATTAGTATTTTATAAGGAATGATTCAATGAAAATATATATGATAACACTATGTAAAATATAGTATCAACGTAATTTAACTATGATAAATTTTAATTTTAGTAAGTAAAATTAGATTTTAGATAAGCATCTTTCATGAAATTACATAAACTTTAATCCGTTGTTAGTAGCTATCGAGATTACATCAATAGTTGATGTTGAAAATATAGTATGTTATCATTTTTCTTTTTTTTTTTTTTCAACTATTATTTGTTTGAATTTGCTTCATTAATGATGAACAAAACTGCTGTAGTCTACTTTGAGTATATGAATTTTCAATCTAGTCAGTATATACCCAATAGACAATGTTGCTATTAATGATATTTTATTAATATTCCATTCTCAGGAGATATACTATATAAGAAAAAGCAAATTAGACATAACAGACATTTGCTTTCATAAATATTGTAATGATTAGTATCTTTAAAAAAAAAAGTATAATTAGTGTAGCCTTGAATTATTTCTAATACAATTTTTTGATTAATAGTAAGTTTTATTCGATTAGAAGAAAATAGTTAATATGTATGTTATTGCAATAGAAATCTTTTGACTATGGACAGCATTATTCACAATTGAGTTTTTCAATATATGTATAACTACGTAGGATTTCTACAAAAGTTTTATCTAGATATATTATCTCGACGGATAATAATATATTTTTTTATGTGAAAAAAAAAAACATTTAATTTATACTAGACAGAAGAACATAGTCTATCTCAGGAGACAAAAAATATTGTTATTTTTATGTAGAGGCTAAAGCCTTGTTTTTGCTATTGTTCCCAAATGTCGCGGTTTTGATGCTAAATTCAATTAGAATATGACTCCATATTATATTTAAGAACCAGAATCGATAAGAAGAAAACATTCTATAGTCATGAAATAGTGTACTTTTCTTTTGTTTACGTTCTGTTAATATTTTTTTCTATCTGTTAATTAATTACTAGATAATTTAATATAGATAATATTTTGAACTATCAAATATACATATTCCATAGTAATTATAATAAGTGACCTAAATGCTCATTCATAATTTATAAGCGAATTTTGAACTAAGCTAATTAAGAGCATCCTTCTGGAAGAAAAACTTGCTAACATTGATGATTGAATGGCACCACTTAAATAACAGATTGGAAAATGCGGAGTCATTCTCTTTGCTTTATTTGTTCCAGTTACGAGTGATTAGCAAGTGCGGGAGTATAAATAGCTTTTGGCGTTTTACATCTCTTGTTATTCATTCTAGTCCAGAAAAATAATTTTGTCATCTAGTCATAATAAGAGCCTCATGTTGTCCCTTTATCACCATTGTTATAATTTTCTCTATTGATTGTCCATACTCTGCATTTGTATTAGTCTCTTTTCTCTTTTCTTCTTCTTTTATCTCTCCGGTTTTTTTTCCTTCTTCACAATGTCTCGCTCAGAATATGTCATGCATAGATAATCATATTTCATGGGATAACAAATACGTTCTAGCACGAACAATAAAGCAAGAAGACTTCAAGAAATTCATCTTTGTTTATATATTTTTTATCATATTGTCTCTTCTCTTTCTATCATGTGCTCTTGATTGTTAATTAAAAGAAGAGAAAAATATATATAAAAGAGAGAATATTTGCTTTTTAAAAACATTTTGTATGTTATAAAAGAGATCATTTTTTATTATTTTTTTTTTTTTTTTTTTTTTTGAGATATTATTGTTTTTATCAATGTCAACGGCCACAACACATAAAATCATCTATCAAAAGTGTAAGAATTATTCAAATTCTTGTTTAATAAATGATTTCAAGACGAAACAAAAAAGAAAAAATTTCTTTTACTTTCATTTGCTGAAAATATACGATTTAATTTTTTTTTGTTTTCGTTTAGACACACAAATTGATTTAATAACAACAACTTTATCAACATCGATTGAAAGTGTTTGTGAAAATCAAACACAATCATATTTGGATGAAATTGAAGACCGAATTAATGTTGTTGTACCATATTTGGTGATACTAGGTAAATAAGCAATCAAAATAGAATGAAAAATATGGTGTTATTTTTGTTCGGATTGAATTAAGAATGTGTGTGCGTGTGTGTTTTTTTTCTCTCTAGGTATTATTGGTAATGGTCTTTCAGTGCTTACATTTTCTCAACGTAAATTACGTATACTTTCCTGTGGTTGTTATTTATTATTACTTGCAATATGCGACACTATTGCATTATTAATTATGTCTCGACCATATTTTTTTAAACAATTAAATATGATACATCATCTTAATTCAAGTTTTCTTTGTGGATTACATTTATTTTTAACAAAAATATTCGATGAATTAACACCATGGTTATTAGTTTTTGTTGCATGTAATCGTCTTGTTTTATCACGTTATCCACGTAATGATCAATGTTTTCAAACATCACGATCCGCTCTATGGAGTACATTATGTCTTTTAAGTATAATTGTGTTTATTAATTTACATTTGTTATTTGGTATTGGTGTTGGTTTCTCACCATCACAACCATGTATAACTGCTTGCGGTCCATTAACAAAATCTCCATTATATTTGTTTTTTTATAAAAATGTCAGTCCAATAATTGACTTATTTTTAAGTTTGATAATACCATTTTGTATTGTATTTATCGCTAATATATTCATATTAGCCAACATTAGACGTGTTAAAAAACAAGTGATGCGTACACGTCGTCGAAAACGAGCCAGTCGGAATGCACGTTTAAGTATTGTTCTACTTGCTGATCTTATAACATTTCTTATTGCTAGTGTACCTGTTTTATCAGTTGAATGTATATATCGTTTTACACGTACTATTGAACATGATGGAAAATTCGATGAATATATATCAATAGCATGGATAATAGCAAATAAAGTTTTTTATTTAAATTATTCATTATCATTTTATTTTTATGTATTAACATCATCATATTTTCGTCATCATTTTCTTCTTGCAATACGTTGTAAAAAATTGCATAATATTCTATTTAGAAGAACACGAAATAATCGTCAAAGTTATCAAACAACTGATTTTGCAACAAAATGTCGTACTAATCGTCTATCATCAACATCTAGAATACCTACAAAAAATTGTGATTCAAATTTAACTTGTGTACAACAAAAAACTTTCCAACAATCACAAGACATTACGTATATGAATAATAGTATTAATGAAATGATGCCATTACGTGGAAGTCGAACTTCATTAACTGTACCAAATGGTACTTTAGTTTATGTTTAAAGAAGAAAAAAAGAATATAACAATAATAATCAAAGTCTCCTATATAATAAAAACATCAAAAAACTTTAATAATCATCGTGTTGTTGTTTTTTTTCTATATAATTATCATGAATTTATTTATTTATTTTGCTATTGTGATTTTTAAAATGAACGGTGAATAGATTCGAGTTCAATTAATATATATCAAAGGACAGAAAAACAAAAAATCAAATTTTTCATACAAAAAAAAATATATTGAAACAGAATAGTGATATATGATAATTGATATTAGCTTGACAGCTAGCTATATACATTAAATATTTAATATATAAAGTAATTTTACGTATAATAGATCATTAACAATAATATATTCCGTAATCTACTCATACATGGCCTTCTCTGCTCATAAAATATTAATATTCCTCATATTTTTTTTAATGTCTGTTGAGATTTCTTGTAATGGTTGCAAATTATTTTCTTTGCAGAATAACATAAAATTAGTCATACAAGCGAAGTTAGATGTAATCAATGATAGTTGACATAAGGAAGCACTGTTTTCTAATAGTCTGTTGAAAGCATATTTATTATAATAAGTATCCTAAATAGCTTTTTAAACTATATCCAAATGATAAAAATATACGTTAGTTATTATCAGGATTTTCTTCTATATGACGTCAAATATTTGAGCGAGGAAAGAATAAATATTCATTAGTAAATGTAAATATACATATGTATATTTTGATATCGATAACAGTGTAGATATAAAGATAAAAGAGGATAAAATAGTTTACAAAAAAAAAGAGTTAAACATAAAACATCAATACTCTTTTGACAAAATATCTTTATAATTATGATATCTATGTGAAGAACAGATGATAACCTAGAAATTTTTCATTTCTTTCTTCTCTAAATCATCGTGTGGAGAATGTCTTAAATGGTTGTCATGGTAATAATAATTTATTTAACTAAAGCAATCATGAATAAAACATTATTTCAACTTCATTAAAATAATACACGTCAATGCTCTGCACTTTTTTCTTTTTGCCCTGGGAAAATGATTTCGAGCGTTACGAATACATTTAAAAAAAAACCAATGATTTTATTATAGAATGAAATGGTTGAAGTAATTTTTATTGTAATATCAATGATTTAACAAATAGAAGATATAATTGTAGCTAATGGAGTTCCTACAGCTGAATGTTAGAATGATCTACTTTTTTTATTAATTCTTTGTAATTTAACACACTTGTATTTATTTTTATATTAAGTCTATAGTCAATCGGGAAGGTTGCTGACAAGTCAGTCAAGATTCTCAAGGTACTATTCAAGCTGATTCAAAAGTTTTTTTTCAAATAGAATGCCAACTTTAGTTGATTATCTTCATCGAAGAAAACTTAAATTCGGTCTCTATTCGAGTAACATTACCAGAGTACGATGTTTATATATGAAAATATAATTACATTATTTTCTTTTATATACTAGATGCTGAATTCAAAGCATGTCCTAGTTGACCTAGTTTCCTATACTATGAGACAATAGATACGCTTCATGGGATGTCGATTATTTGAAATATGATAATTTTTATTCTGATAGAACAGTCCCAGAAGTAAGATATTCTGTTATACAAAATATATTAAATGATAGTGAAAGATCTATCTTCTTCTCCTTGTATGATATATTCACAAATTTATGATTTTTTTCTTATTTTATGCTATATACTATTGTGTAAACAATAGGGCGTTGATAAACTAGCATTGTAAGCAGCAAATATTGGTAATAGTTGAAGAACAACAAAAGATATCGAAGACAAATAGAAATCAATGTTAAATAATATTGATATTGTACAATTATCATTCATTTTCTAAATTTCACGTCATATCTTTTCTATATATTTAGAATCACAGTAGCAAAGTACCATTTCTCATTGGATGTAATGTTCGTAAAATGAGTACAGCTATTCTATAGATTCTTATAAATCCTATCAATCAAGATCCATTAGATGTTCATCGAAATAAAGTTGTTTTTGCATCATGATAATTACATAATATATCAAGTGAAGTAATTGTTCATCATTTACATCAAATATTAAATCAAAACTTTTGAAATGGACATATAATCTTTAAGATCGATTCATTGAATCAACGATCAGTAAATAATTATTATCAATCGGTAGCTAAATAGCTGATATCTTGTAAAATGAATGTCATACTGATAATTCGCATACATAATACCAAGGAAAAAAATCAACAATGGACAATTGGTACATAGGATCAAAGACTTATTTCTGAAATAGATAAACAATGGTACCTTTTAACTAACATTTTTATCATCGAGAATGAAATTGATTGTCTAGTTTAGATGTGTATAATTTTGATGATTCAAATGTAGATGCATTTTCATGTAATAAACAAGATAATCAAACAAGGATATAAAATTCGATTGATGGAACTGTTCCAAATATACGTAGAAGTCAATGTTTCACTATAGTACTCGAATTTAAACTATGAACAAGTTCATTTTCTAATGATTCATAAGCTATAGTTGCACTTAATTGAAATGATAGTGGAAATGTAGATCAATTATTATTAAATACATTAATATTGTTTTGTCGTATTGATCATTTAACATCTGTGTGACGTCTAGGAGTTCGAAAATAGATTGTAATTCTTATAGACATCATTCAACATTAATTATCAAGTAGTAATAATGTTGAAAATAATTCTTACTAATTAGATTGACAGAAAAATCGCATATTTTGATATAGAATTTGGTTGAATAAAATTTTCTTTATTTTAATATTTGTTTTGAATGTAATTAAATCTAATGAATATTTCTAGATTCTATCGATATATTGTATTTACATATTTGATATTTTTTTTTCTTATTTGTAGATTTTCGTTGAATAATAGAACTCTCGATTTAATCGTTGAGTAAAACACTCATAATCTCTACTCATTGACAATTGAGAAAAATAATTTGTCCTTGAATAATGCAAATACCTCATAGATATAATCAATGTCTATCATACTTGTTGAATCATCGAATCTGATTAAAAATAATCAATTGTTTTCGTTTTTTGTAAAAAGAAATTTAATTTGCCTGTCAAAATATTATTAGCAATCAAATGATTTCGCATTAGTAAAAAGAATCTATTACCCATGATTGATATTTCTAAAATGATCATTTTAGTTCAGATTGACCTTGGAATAAATGATGGAATTACTTATTTTTGTAAATTATACTTCGATATATTATTGTAACTCAGTAACATGATATGAAAAATGTGTATCGTAAAAAAAACAAACAAGTAATATGAAATCGAATCAAGTTAAGAAACAGTTTCATTGAATTTTCATATTGACGTGTGACAATATCTCTTTTTTAAAAATGACTGTAAAATTTAATAGAATTTTATTTGCAAGCTAATCGTATAATGAATATTTCATGCAAACGATTTCTCTAGGCTTTTGTAATAATTGACATTCATTCATTCACATATATGCAAATAAATAGATAAATTATACAAATCTTATAATACAAATGAAAAAAAAGAGGCGATTATATTAATAAGATCATTGAATACATCTATAATAATATTAATCGATTCTAATTCTGATAGACATATGTATAAAATGAAATTTTCTTTTGAAATATTTGATCAGACAAAAAAGATTTCGAAGGATTCAAAATGATGACTACAATATATCCATAGCATAATCATAATATGTAAGAAATATAGATGAATTTAAATTATTTAGTTTCGATATAGATGATTCTAAGCTAAAAAAATTACTTGGATATAAGATGTTGATCTGCTGAATACGAAGCATTAAAACAAAACAAAAAATAACGTTATCTCATTCAAAGATTATTCATGTGTCATTGAGAAAAATGAAAATTGTTCAAAGCATAATGATTAAGATTAACACACTTATGTTTATATGTAATAAAAAGATGCTTACTAATTCCATATAATTTGTTGCTATTTTATGCCCTATATGAGGTTTATGTAGTGTACTTCAGTGATTTTTGTTTGACAAGTTAGTCATTTTTATTTTTACTCGTTTTTGAAATCGAGAATATGACTTACAGGCACCTTCTTCTTTTTCAGGTTTCTCAAGAATAGCACGACCAAACCTTATGAAAATTTGAAGGTAGATAGATCTCGATGAGTAAAATAAAAATTGTCATAGGCTCAGAATTCTTAGATGCTTCCTTCTATGAGATATAGGAGATACAGGAGCTCAAAATGATCTGAATTTTTCCCTTCGTAAACAACTCGAATTCATTTTTTACGGCTGAATTTTTTCTGTAGCAACTTGGATCAAATCGGGGTGTAGATATACGTTTTTTCTTTGAAAAATATTATTTCCTTCATTTAGGAGGACTGAAATACTGGAAGCTCTGTCAAAAAAAATGTTTTTTTTCTATTGGGCATATTTTGTAAGATCTGTCAAAAACTACCAGAACATGATTTTGAGAAAAACGAAAAATATATACACTCCGATTTGATCCTAGTTGTCATACAAAAACCTTCAGCTCAATCGGACGAAGCATTTAAGGGAAAAGAAGGGAACAATTGAATTTTTCTCTAAAAAAGTTGATTTTGAGAAAAACGCGAAATAAAGTAAAGCGCCATTTTTTCAATATTTCGTTTGTTTTTTATTTTTTCATACATAACTATCAATTAAGGCACTTGCAAAACGGCTAGAAGGATGTGCCGTCTTTTTAAATACGAAAAAAATAGAAACCGGAAAAAGTGAATTCTTTGGGCTCGAGGAAGCGGGGAATTCCCCTTAAATAAATAGTCGATCCAATCGAGCGTGAAATGCGATATTGATTTTATTTTTTTGCATTATATTTGTCAATAGAAAACAAATAATGAAATCTTCTAAATAGCGACCAATCATAAAATAATATCTTTTTAAGATACTATTTAATATTTAAATTATTCATCACTGTTTTCTTTATAGCAGAAGGCCAATAGCGACACAAATAATTATCATAGATCAAAAAATTTCGTTTGACGAAAATGAAATTTTCACCTGTTTCATTATTCAAAAAAATAAATAATTTTATAATGAATGTTAAAAAAATCCTTTGAATGAGACATTCATCTTTTTTCCTACGATCATTTTTCTACTGACCTAATGTGAACATATATATTTAAATGGCGAATATCTCTGTAAACCCTGGAATATTTTAATATTTGTCATGATAGTGAAAATGTATTTTCAATTCGAGCGCCTGATTCACACTTGAAATCATCATTTTTTTTCCACTGATCGGATTTTTAGTATACAGCAAAATTAGTACAACTATGTAGTAGTTATTGTAAGCAATGGTAAAACACATGTTTTCGAAGATTATATTATTATAATTCACATAGTCATTAGTTTTTAATAAAAAGTATATCGAAATCTCATACCATCAGATCTTTCATGATTAAATGTTTCATTAAATAAATTTTTTCATTCATCATTCATGCACAAAATAAGATTTGAATTTTTTGGTATCTGCATTTTTGAAAAATGTATATATCAGAATTTAAAATTTCAAGTGACTACAATATTTTATAGCTAACTAATGTTCGTGCTAGAATTAAAGATGGGTGGATGTAATCGCAATAACTGGATACTGACAACAGCTAGCGACCTGTAGTTTTCACCAATTGAAAGAGGAGACATCAGGATATATTTTCTCTCGATAATGTATAAGACGAAATCCTTTTAAAATTGATCATCTTCAAAAAACATGCAAAATAAAGCAGGAAAATGACTTGTCATCTAGATGAAATTTTGATTTTGACCATTGATTTAGATAGAAGGACTTCGGATCTATAATAGTTTAAGATACAATATAAATGGTTTTCTTATTACATTCTAACGTTTAGCAAATGAAATCATGTATTTACATGCGCAAATAATACGAAATTTCGCTGATTTTTTACTAGGTTTTCGAACTTTTTATGATAATAGCTTGATATCTCGATGAAAATGTAATGAAATGTAATAAAGCATATTGTATCTTGAACTATTATAGATCTGAAGTCCTTCTATCTAAATCAAAGGTCAAAATCAAAATTTCATCTAGATGACAAGCCATTTTCATGCTTTATTTTGCAATCTTTTTTGAAGATAATCAGTTTTAAAAAGATTTCGTCTTATACATTATCGAGAGAAAATATATCTTGATCTCTCCTCTTTCAATTTGTGAAAACTGCAGGTCGCTAACTGTTACCATTATTGAGTTATTGCGCTTACATCCATCCTTCTTTAATTCTGACGCGAACATTAGTGAATGGTTGTCTTGTTTAAAGTTATTTTATTTAAAATTTGGTGATAAACATCTAAATAATCAGAGAAATTATTGAAATATTCTATCAATAAAATAAAAATAAACATAAAGTTTCTATTGAAATAGAATAAAGTTTTTTTTTTCTTTGAAGTTACGCAGTGTTCTGTTCTCCTTCATGGGTAGACTTATTAAGATCACTACGAGTTGATATTTGAACTTTTCTAGGTATTGCCATTGGTATTTCTTGGATTGTACCATTCGTTCGAGCTTGAGCAATTGGACTAATACGATTTTGTTTTCGACGACAACATTTAATAATGAAGCGTTTAAACATGATAATAAATTTTCTTCGAAATGTGCGCGATACTAATGTATTTAAGTAAAATGATGAAGCTGGAAATATATAAACAAACAATTCAGTGATTACTTGTAAAAAATTCTCAATGGCTTGACGATCGATAGATTTATCCAATATGTTGCGAGTTAATGTTTTATATAGATTATTCGACATGAATGGAATTGTAGAAACAATAAAGATAATTACTTGTGCCAATAATATGATTAACACTTGTTGATCACGAATATTTTTTTGTTGTTTTGATTTAACCATATTATTTATCTTTCTACGTTGATTTTTTCTTTTGAGACATTTCCAAATGAATAAAGCACATATAAACATAACTATAGGTGGTAATGTACCGCCCATAATAATTGTGTAAACGCTATGATAAAGAGCTACGTTATCGTTTTTTATGCTGCATGCAATATTGCCCGGTGGTACAATATTGAGAAAAATCAATATATGAATAGGCAATACCATCCAAATGATGATAATGAAAATTGCTATTCGGCGAGTCATATTAATAGTGAGAAAATAGCGTATATTAATATTTTCCGAACATGCAACATAACGATCGACACATGCCATAACTAACAACCATCGACATGACATGGCACTCGATTGATTTATATAGCTACGAATCTTACAGAAAGCATTGATGGATAAGTGTGCACGAAAAGAATTGAATTCAGCATAAATTAATGGTATCATACCCATTGAAAGTAATATAAGTGCAGCAAATGATGATGCAAGAAAATCTATGAACAAACATCATTTCTGTTATTAATGCTTAATACAATTCATTATGGGAAAAAAATAAGGTTTTTTAGATTACTTACATGTACAACAAGTATTTGAACGTAATCGGCTTCGAGAGAAGAGTACAATATTCATCAGAGAACCAATTGTACCAAGCACAAACACACCTAATACTATATATTTAATAACGATTTGTTCAGCGACAGTAAGTGACACAGCTAACATGGATGTCATATCTAATCAAATGCTTATTGGGCTTTAAAAAAAGTGAAGTTAATATGTGAATTACTGCTAGTTGTAAAAGGTAAGTCTTTCTAACAACAACAGCAAAGACTATCACTTATATGCTTCTGTCATTTCTTCTATTACTTATTCTTAAGTGTGTCAGTTTTTGATGTCAATAAAGCAAACGAGATTAATTAAAGTAATTCAGGACAAAAAAAAATCTGACTATTCGTGAGGTGCAGTTGACAGCATATAGTGCCTGATTAAGTTGTAGTCGTAAATTCATCTGTTTGGTATAAACTAAATGATAATTATTTCAAATGCTCCTTTGAACTATAGTCTCCAATGCGTAATATAACGACGTAGTTCCATCAACAGACATGCGATCATTAGGGAATTATTAGAAGAAGTTAGAAACTAAAAATAACTCATTGTCTCAATGTTTACTATTCTCAGAATAAAAATGAACATTGCTGAAACGTTGTTCTATCTGTTATCTTGAAGAAATTTAACTATTTGATTGTTGTAAAAAGATACAATCCAAATGTACAATTATTATTCAGTTTCGAATAAGAAATTCTTTCACTTACAAAGTCGAATTCAGATAACGGAATATGATAATTTTCATCAGGTATGATTCATATATCTTTCTCGGTATAGATCAATTCGGAAAATGTCTTAAACAGAATTTAAAAAAATTGATTTTATTAAATCGCCAACGGAAAACGGACAATCGTCTTCCCATTTTTGTTTTTGTTAATCAATTTAAGGCATAATACAATTCTGTTTAAAAAAAATTGATTTTTAAACAGACGATTAATCGATGAACAACAAACTGAAGGTCAAGTCACATCGTTAATGTCGAAAACCCATTAAAATTTTCGCTAAATATTTCATTCTCGTGTTTCGAAATATACATTTAACAATTTTATTTAATTAAGCCAATTATAAACACTAAACTATTCATCAAAAGACTTTTTACTTTATTATCGTTATAAATTGTGACTGAAAATTATTTTGATGCGATGTAAACTTTATGATAATGGTCTGAAGAAACGTGACATAAACAACAAATTTTAACAAATCGTCTGGATTATCTTATAATTAAAAAAAACCATATGAGAACAAAATTTTGTCATCAGATATATGACTTAGTTAGTTCTCTATGGTTTAACGCTTTCAACGAATTCGATGGGAGGGGATAGCATAATAAAAAGAGGATCGTGACGCATGAACAAAAAATCGAATTCGCATTCCCATGATGTTCACTTTTTGTGTCATGTTTTGATAATAAAGGATAGAAAATAACATTGTTTTCTTGTTAGAAAGGCCTATTTGAAAACTATTCGTCTAGAAATTTGTAGACTCTTAAAGCTAATATAACAGACATTCTCATAAATTATCATTCAGTAACTGGAGACCTTTTGCGACGAAATTCTTCTCTTTCGAAGCTACAAAATTATTTCCTAGTAGGTTTTTACATCTTTTACAACTCATTACTCATATAATCCTCTGTGAAAATGTACATCCATCGAAGAAACAAATTGGTTAATTGAAAATTAAATTTCTATCTGATATTAGACAAACTCTGTAGTAAGGTCTTGAGTACCGATAGTGGTTCCATTAGTTATTCATGGACTATAATATGTGATGAGAAACTACTTTTTGACTGAATGTCATGACGATTGGGAATGAGACTCATTCACAAATGTTTGTACTGTATGGATTGTATGTCAATATTACATTTGCACTTTGGCGATTGCTCCTAATGGAACCTGTTCATTCGAGAAAGTATCTTACATTAACTTGAAACTTTTGTCTAAAC